>JARJEC010148738.1:0-15845 GCA_030264575.1 Tachinus sp. AB-2021 | reverse complement strand
TTTTTTGATGATGTGGCTTATGTATGTGAGGATGCTGACATAGAAGTGTAATAATTGACCAGTTTACTTTTGATTAAAATATGGAATTTTGGTTTTAAAAATGCTTGTATATTTTAAACAAAAACGAATGGGACCAATGTATTCAATGTTGCAATTTTCTAAACAAACATAATTTTTGTAAATTTTTTTTTGTTGTGCTGGCACTTAGTGGTTTATGTAGGAAAATTAAGATGTTTACTGCATTTATGGCATTTTTCGAAATTTATCGATATAACAAACGGAACTACAAACGATCAAAACATGATCACAGTTTATGCAATTTTTGACGTTATGAAACAAGGAATTTATGTGGAAAACTTGGGAAACAAAAAAAGTAAATATTGATCATGCTATTCAATATAAAATAGTTCTAATATAGCATCTTTTTCATTTCATTTTATGTTTTTAAATGTTTGGCAGTTTTCATTTTGTGTCATTCAAACTTGTTTTATATGTGATTATGCCACTACATTAAGACCATTTTATATTCTGTCTTAGCGTCAGCATAACCGCAACCTTAAGGTAAAAAATTGTAGAAAATCTGAGTAAGTTCATGCCGTACAAGAGAGGGAGAAGAGAAGAAACTAGAAAAGTAAATTACTGTGGCAGAAACATGAAAAAAAACATTAAAGATTAAAAATAAGAAAAATTACGCCAGCAAGGGTCTACAAGGCTGAGGCGCAATAGGTAGTAGAAGAAATTGCGCTTACACTTCCCGTGGATCTATTTGTGATGGAAAGGATAGACACAAAAAAATAATAAACAAAACTACTAGAGAAGACAATGAAGAGGTGACAAGATAATGAAATGAAAAAAAAAAGAGAAATGGACAAGGGAACTAATATCGAAAAAAAAAAAAGAAAACTGAGACAAGCTACTATATAAGCAAACACTGACCGGTCATGGAACTTGTGAAAGTATTTGCAAATAATAATGAAAGGAGGAACACACAATATTGCAGAACACACGCTTATAGAATGCGAGGCGTTCCTTCCACGCCTGCCGGATAGAAAAACACTGGAGAAAATATTAGAAGATCAAGTCTACGGAGACGAAAATAATTGGTCTACACTGAGAAACTTTGGGAAGCATATAAATACACAATAAAAAGTAAATATTATTATAGAAGAAAAAGCAAGGGGGCGATAGAATCAAAATAAAAAGAAGAAGACACAAGAAAGATCGGGATAAGCACGCGTTGCCGCACCTAGCTAGAAAAGGATTTTGATTAAGTAAGTTTGAGTAAGATTCACACTTTTGAGTTTTGCTATAAAAATATTGGTTATTTATTGCTATTGATTTTATGTTAGACCTCTACTATAGCAGCTAAAATTTCAATGAATCTGCTTACCGTAAACCTTATCAGTCATTCTTTTTGTAATACTAAACGGTTTAAATTGACCGGATAAGTCGCAAGTGGTCATCATAATGGCTGAAGCTAAGAACTTATGTTCTGGTATTGATATATTAAAAGAATCGTCCTGTATAAGTGGTATCAACTTCAGTCTGGCTCTAAAATAGCAAACCAAATCAGTGTCTAAAATGTGTTGGGAAACCAAATCCAAATATTGTTGTTGAGATTCACTGCTGATATTTGTATACATTGTGTATTTCTAAAATGTACAATAGAAATTAAATCACTATAATATGGGCTCCAGGGTATATACATACGGCTAAAATATTTAGGGTAACAAATACATGATGGTTTTCAAATGGCGATTCATCGTACAATTGACTTAATGGATGGTTTGTTATTCGGAGAAAATTATTTGTATAACCGAGGTGGTCGATATCATGACATAAAGTGGCAGTCATAAATGCTTCCAACTAAAAAAGTAGAGATTAAAGAAAAGATAAGGCAAAAAGTGTTAAACTAGTTTTTCACCTCAATTAAACTAAACTGTTCCTTATTTCTTGTTAGTATGGCAAACATACAATGTGTTACATTAAAAGCATGTTCAAAATTATGATATGGATTATCTCTATAACCTTTTGCAACCGTTAGCGTAAATCGATATAGTTGATCGAAATCAATGCAATCTTCAGGAATAAGTTCTTTTATCATATAAATATACATACGAGGCATCAGAGATATTTCTTCTGGTAAAATATACCAACTAAAACTATTGAAAAAATATAATTTTACTAGCGACTATTTTAATAATAGCTACTCTTTGATATTTTTTGGAATATAACATGGTTCAATCATCTCAACAACATCTCTTTCACATGGCGCCATATAGTATCTCATCAGTTTAATTATTTGCTCCGCTTCCAGTTTCTAGCAAAATATCAATCAATCATTAATTATTTACAAATTTATTTTAATTATACGTACTGATCTACTTATTACTTGCAAAGCCGATGAATGATGCAAAATTAAGCAACTGTAAGTTGCAATGACGTTTAGCAAAGTTTCATCATCATCGGTAAAAAACAAACCATGTTCTTTGTTCGTAAGTGACATAATTCCTAAGAAAATCTAAATTACTTTTAGTGATTTAATATAAATGGAAATTACCTAATAATTTGCCATAAGCCATAATTGGTGTACATAATTCCGTACGATTAATAACCATTAAATTGTTGTCTCTGACAATTTCTCTGTTGAATCTTGGATCATTGTAGGCATCTCTTACGTTAACCATTTGTTTAGTTTTTAGCACTAAATTGACCACGGTAGGTTCTTTGCTAAATTTAACTCTAAGTTTTTTTTTGATTAACAAATGGTCAACATCTGAGATTCCTTCTTCATACACATCTGCCAATTGTTCACCAGTTGTTGGATCGTTGAAAATGATATAAAATGCACCCTTTTCCGCTTTAAGTTGTTTCTTTGCAAAATTCTAATAAACAATGCCGCATAATTACACTGAAATTATTAGTATCATGATTATTTACAACAAATTCTGCAAAAACTTCTTCAATAGTAATGGTTTCAGCAAAGTAAGCCAAAATTAGGTGTAATAGCGTTTCGTTTATTTCTTGTGTTTTATGTAGAATAACACCTTCCATATTTTGTTGAATTGCAAGACCAACCCATCCACATACCAATACAGCAACTTTTAAATCATATTTGCTGTATGGAGCTTCTGTTCTTTCGCGATAAAATTCATATACTGCATAGCATTCATTTTTAGCAACTATTGGCATACATAAGACAGGCTTTACATTATCTAAATATTAAACAAAAATCTAAATTAGTTAGTTTAAGTTTTCTTTTGAGTAAAATATTTGAATAAACATAGAAGAATTATATTAAAAACTAGGAATCGCAATACGTACTAAAACTTTCCCCCAACAACATATTTCTGCCATAAGCTCGTTACGATGTAAAGGATCATTTTAAATTCAATACTATAAGTAGAATGTTGGCATGTGATGGTGGAGGATAGTATAAATGTAAAGGTGGATCCGGTCGGTCTGTTCGCCACACTTTGCTTGGCAGCGATTTTATATAATTATTATTTATATTTTCGCATCGGGTGAATATAAAATGATTATTTTTAACATAAAGAATTTATGGCGGAAATATATTGGGGAAAAGTTTTAGTACGCATGGCGACCTCTAGTTTTTTAATCGTACCATGCAGTATGAACGTATATTAGTAAAATTAATCGATAAAATTAACATACTAACAACCAAAACACCAAAAAAATCACTACAAATGCATGTACATTTAGTATAATATAGTTTATACTTATTAAACTTGTTAATTGATTTGAATAATTAAATTGACAATATCTTCAAGATATTTGAAACTTTCAAAAACCTTTAACACTTTTGTCCAATAGAATAGGTACGTCTTGACAGGTACTGGAGATTAATCTTAATACTGAACCTAAAATCCATTCTAGAATTTATTGACATAAGTAAAAGCAAAACATATCTTATCATTTAAACCGCAAAATGTCCAGGATCAATTTTTCAGGCCGAAACACGTTTCCTTTTCTTTTGAAAAAGTACTTTCGTAGTAGTAGAAACCCCCGAGTTTAAAATAAAATTTATTCTTTTTGCTTGTAAATTTTAAAACCTTAATGTGCTGTTAATAAAATAAAAAGATCACGTAGACGGAACTGTGATGGAGCATTTATAGAAATAGTATTGTAGATAAAAAAATATGATAAAAAGTGAAAAAAACAAGTTATTTTCCTCCTAACTTAGGACATTTTCAACTTACAGCGTGATCAGCTTTAGTTAAGAATTAATTCCGTTTAATGTATAATTATTTTAGAAAACCTTTGTAATGTATTCCATCTGGAAATCTGGAGTCTGTTGTAACATCATTTACCACCACGTATTCTTTATTTCGTGCCACATAGCTTACTACTGATTGATCATTATCTATATCATAGTTCACTCTACAGCGCGGATAAGTAATATTTTTTTGATATTGGTATAATTGGTTAGTAGTTTTTTCTACAAAATACACTCGCACACCTAAAATATTCAAATTAATTTAAGTCCTACAAACCAAAACGATAAACTAAAATAATGTGGATAAATGAAGTAAATACCTAGTGAGTTAGTCAGAGATTGCAGTATTTGTCCTGTTTCGTACATTAAATCAGGTGTATCCTTATGATCATGAATCAATACACTTAAAGTTTTCACTAACATACTTGGTTTTTTACTCATAAAGTAACCATATTTAATATTAGGAGTGTTTTTTATCATAGATTGTTGAGCTTTTGGAAACAGGTTAATGTATGGCGCAAGCGCTCTTTTTACGGATCTACTACTCATGGTTGATTTAGTAGCTACAATAACCTTGTGAATGGATCGGAAGTCATCAGCTTTTTCTAATTCACTATCCTCCATTATTATTTCGATTTGGATTAAATAAACTGCGCGAGTAAATACTATTTTATTATAGTAATATGACATATGTCATATATATCATTCAGTAAACGAATGATTAATGCCAAGGCCACTCTAGAGTAGTATTGATAGTATTAATCAAATAATAAAAACTAGTGGTAGCAATGCGTACTAAAACTCCCCCAACAATATATTTTCGGTTTTTTACTTTTTACGTTATTTATAAATTCAATAAGACAAGTCGAGTGGTAAGTTGGCACGGATCAGTGGAGGCTAGTATAAAAATATGACATATTATTTTCTTGTCCAAACGCAGCGGCGAGGCACTAGTACAGAATTTCAAAAGCACCATCTATTGGTTTTTGATAAGGAGAAAAATAATAAATATATTTTTTTCCATTTTGAAATCTTTTAATGAAATAAAATTCAAATTGTGGAGATTTTAGAGATCCACCAATGAGTTTATTTGAAATTTTGTAATAAATTTCATAGCTGTTTGTACATTTTTAAAAATCTTATTTTATAGACAAAATAAAAAATAATTCAAATAATATGGCTCAATGATTAAATAAACAATAACTTAAGGCTAAGAACGCCTAAATGTGATTGAAATTTTTATTATTTATGCTAAGAACGCCTCAATGTGATTGAAATTATTGTTTATTTGATCA
Source organism: Tachinus sp. AB-2021 (assembly GCA_030264575.1). Lineage (NCBI taxonomy): Eukaryota > Metazoa > Arthropoda > Insecta > Coleoptera > Staphylinidae > Tachinus > Tachinus sp. AB-2021. Next base: position 10,313 of record JARJEC010148738.1, on the reverse strand, counting down.
TTGAGGCATATTATTTGAATTATTTTTATTTTGTCTATAAAATAAGATTTTTGAAAATTTCGATTTAATTGACCCGATGTCATGCTGAAATTGGGTTGAGAGGACATTATAGTTGTGCATAGGTTAGTATGGAAGCGTGTAAATAGTTCCATACTAACCTACACAGCAACATCCGCTCCACCCAAATTCAGTACGATATCAGGTCAATTAAATCGAAATTTTTAAAAATCTTATTTCATAGACAAAATAAAAAATAATTCACATAATATGCCTCCATAATAAAATAAACAATAATTTCAATCACATTTAGGCGTTCTTAGGCTAAATTATTTATAGAAACTCAACACTAATACCATTTACACCTCCGCACAGTACTTGCACTTACGCAAACACACCAGACGGCACTATACTTCACAAATACAACTGTCATTAATAACATAAAAAATTGTAAGTTTTATACCATTTTGTAATTCATATTATATTACAGCAAATGTGTATTCCAGCCTTGACAATGACCGAATAGCCGACTGAGCTGGATAAGTATTTAAACTTATAAATACTCAGTACTTAAATACTATTTAAACTTTTAACAAGTATTTATATATTTTATAAAAAAATTAAAATATAAATTAAAATTAATTGTTATTTTTATATCAAGTGTCAAAACCGATGCTTTTTCGAATGAGTAAATAAATTTCAAAACGAGCTGTAGGCCAGTTCTGAATACTTTGCATTTTGCAATTCTTGCAAAGATATATTCAATGTTTTTTCTACGATTTATAATAAAAATTATTTGATTAAACAGAATATTTTCTGAACAATTGGGAATAATTAATTTACCACTGAATTGATTTAATCGATGACATTTCGATTTCAAGTTGGTTCAGATTAGATTACTTTATAGCACTAGTGCTATTAAACTTCATTATAGAACGATTTCTAAAAAGTGATGTTTTACAAATGACTTTTGTTGTCATAATAATGTTACATACATTAATGCTCAGTCAATGTGGTACATGCCTTTGTCGTTTACTGAACAACTGCTTTCCCAACCATTTATCATATTGGTAAACAAATGGAAGTTGCTTGGTGATGAGCCTGGGTTGTCGGGCGGGTGGTCAAACAGCTCCCATCTAAAATTCTGGAGTAGTTCTTTTGTTGTCTTTGCTATCATGAAAATGCCCGATGACAAAATACTTTCCTTTTGTTTTGGATTGCTCTTCCAATAGATGTTTAAGGGTTTCACATTACATTGCTGCAGTAATTGTTATCCCAGGATCCAACTCTTCTAGCACCATACCTCTACAACCCCAAATCACAGTAGTCAAACGGTTTTTATTGGACAAACTCTGTTTAAAGTTTTTGATGTGAAATATCTAAAAGCGCTTTAGAATAATGGTTGCTATGGTCACCATGTCATGACAAAAAACGACAAGTCTCATAGTGACAAATAATATTACAAATGACAGTAACAATATGGAGCAGAAAATTGCACGGCTTTCTTTGAAAAATGGATTTTGATGTTTCACATCTACCAGGCGTCCTACGACGGCTATCCTCCTTTCCCAAAAACATTTTTCCATCGTCACTTTAGCGTTTGCAGAAATGTTAACGCAAAACTAATTCGTTGACTTTTGTGAACATTTGTGAGCTGTTTGGGGGGCCCTGCAATTGTATTTTTTAAAAATTATTTATTTAACCGCATTTAATTAGTTAAAATTGATGAAGTTCTCTGACAGTCTAAATCTAGAAATCTGGGTTCTACAAGGGACAATATTGGCTCCACTTCTTTATTGTATATATGTAATTAGTCTAAAAAGGCAATAATTTATTGTCAGTCGCACTTTTACGCTGACAACACTCAAATATATTTATCATTCAAAATACAAAACAGTATTAATGCCTGCAATACAGTTAATAATGATCTTAACAATTAGTGTACTTTCTGAGCTGTACAACCTAATAATTAATAACTCTAAAACTGAACTATTATTATTTGGTCCAAAAGCACAAAGAACGCAATTTTTCTAGCTTAATCTACAAATAAAGCTAAATAACCAAATAATACCTTTTAAAGATCACGCAAACAAATCATGGAATAGAATTAGATGTAAATCTCCGTTGTAACCTACATATTAATAAATGTCTTCAAAAAGCATATAATGGCTTTTTTTCTGCANTATTTATGATTCGAATTTGGTTCAATCATAAATATTTCGAATAAATCTAACGAGCCTATCGTTATTTAAAAACCGCCGCTTGCAGCTTGTTTTGAAGTAAAGTTCTACTTCTCTACTTCTACTTTTAATTTTTTTTCTAGGCCAAATTTAATGTCAATTAAATTTATCTCGCGCAATTAATATTTTTCTTTTACAAAAAAATTTAATAAGTTTTACTTCTGCTGTGTGGTCCGAGCACACTAACATTTTGTTATATTGACATGATACGATCTTGCAACGATAGAAAAGGGCATCATAACACGAGTAAGTTGGCGTTTCTGTAAACACTTTTTTTTAGTTTTTCAACGTTAGATTACAGTTTTTACTTCTAAATATATAGAGTATTAATTAAAATAAAATAGAAACCTTTGTAGTGTACTGCATCCGGAAATCTATCATCTTTAGTTACATCATCCACTAATACATATTGTTGTGTACGAGCTACATATGCAGGTACCGAATTATCAGTTTCAATCTGATAATTAACTCTACACCGTGGATAAGTAACATTTTTCTGATATTGAAATAACTGCTTAGTTGACTTATCCACAAAGTACAATCGCATTCCTAAAAATATAATAGACAGTAATCTTTAATCATAAAAAATTAAATATAATATCAGTTTATATTTAATAATGTATGTTATAAAATACCTAATGACTTAGATAAAGTTTTCAATATTCCTCCTGTTTCATATAACAATTCCGGCAATTCCTTACTACTTGAAATAAACACGCTCAAGTTTCTCATTAGGGCACTAGATTTTTTTGTCATAAAGAAACTATACGCATTTGTAGTAGTACCTTTAACAATGAGTTTTTGTCCTTTTTGTACCATATTAATATATGGTGCAATTGCCCTTTTATTTAAATGGATAGCTTGTAGAGATGTTTTGGTACTAACTGACTGCGTAGTTGCTTTGTTGTGTCGTGCAACGGACACCTTTGGTTCATTTTGATAGTCTTGATCCATTATAATAGATAAATTGAAAGTATTGACTGGAAATAATAATTGTAATATGACAGATAAAATTAAATAATAAGACCGTTTCTATTACGTTATTCATCGCTTGCCAAGATGTTATTATTAAGGAAACAGTGTCGTATTAATTATTTACTTATATGTTTCAACTTAAACCAACATTACTTTAAAAAAACATTTTTAGGTTATTTTATGCAATGGCAGTTAAAGCTTTGATTGACAGAGACACTAAATAAATTTATAAAATCATTAGCATAAATTAGATGGAGCTGTTTAAAAAATACCTTGAAATGTCATCTGGTTTACTTCATTCATTCATATCCATCCATTAGTTTATATTATATACTTGAACAATTTCATATAATATCTGATGTGTTAAGCTTGAGCACTGGAATAATCTGTTAATTGATATTTGGTTTCAACAATATTAAAAATTAAGAAAAGCGCATAGTTAATTATTTAGTAGCATTTGTATTTAGCCAACCGTGCAGCTTGCCATCGACTTCTAGGTCCTTTACATGTGGCTATAAGTTATTAACAATTGTTACTTAAATTATCTACAAAACTTGCTTTTGGCAGTAGGTTACGCGAGGTTGTTTATAACTATTAAGAGTTGAGTACATCGGTCCAATATCTGAGATTACTTGAAAATAAATTTTCACCTGTCGAAAGATCATGTATAAGGTATGTAAATCGTCACACGGCTAGGCCACTGCAATAGAACCACCTCAAAGTTGTAATTTTAACCTCGAGGTCCTGTGATACCTCGTTTCAGTGGCCTAGCCGCTTGACGAGTTACATACCTTTACACAGGTGCTAGGAAAAATATTCAACCAAATATTTTTGCCACAATTTTTTTCATTTTTGATTCATGGGAGGTGTTTTTAGGTTGCATATGACACTTTATAATAGTTATCTATTTTTATTTTTGTTTTATTCAGGTAAAGCACATAACAAATCTACTTTATTTAAAAATATACTATCCGCACTTATTGTAGCAGCAACAATACATTTTTTGTTGTCATCCATGCTCTCAATTTTGAGATTATCTGGCATTCTTTGTATACACTCCAAAACCTTCAAGAAATCATGTCGAGTGTGATCATTTCACATTTCATGTTTGTACCATATATTAACGCTTCAACTTTTTAAAATATAGACACCCGAGTGGTATAACGGTATAACAAAAATTACATGGGAAAGAAGAATGGAATAAAAAAAAAATTAGAGATGAATGTCAATTTTTTGTATGTGCTTATGCTGGTCGCCAGAAAGAAGAAAATTGAGTTTTTTATAGCACGCTACACCGCGTTCACTTGAGGTAATGGTGTGGTAGTTATCTGTTATTGAAGTGGGTCTTATCTTGTAGTTATTCTTTTAAATGCATTTCGTTATATCAAAAATGTGTTGGCACCAGACTTAAACCCATACCTATTAAATCTCATTTTCTAATAAGGCAATGCTTTTGCACGAAAGTTATTATTGATTTTCTATATAATGCTAAAGTTGATTTTCTACCATGAACTTCGCCGGAATTAAATACCATCAAATATATGTGAGGTATAGTATAACACAAGTTGAATAAATTTTGAACATTTAGGATAGCATTTTAGAATAGCATATCACAGGCTAATATTACTTCGATTTAATGAATGCCTGATTGCCTAAAAGATTGCGTACCAAGGAGTGACGCATTATTAGTGTTTAAGTCATTGCAAACCACACATTTAATAACTCAAAATAGTTGTATAAAAAGCACGCCCAGATAGAGTTAAAGAAAAATTATAGATTAGGGTAACTAATTACTTAAGAAAGTGCTTTCTTGTAGACTGCGGCCAAAGTTTTGTAATTGCCTAAGGTCTGCTAGGACATTTTCTTAACAATGTTAAAATACTATTTTTCCCCAACCGGAACAATTTCGTTGTAAAAAAGGGAAAAAAAAGTATATTTCTGACAAACAAATTAGGCGACTTTGTATTTGACACTAGAGAAACTTCAAATGCAACTTTTGAAATGTCGTAGAAATCGCGTGATTTACATTCGTCCTTAGGTGAGAAAAGTCAATTTTCTTACCTCAATTGAGGTAATGCAATAAAAAATTATTGAAAATCTAAAAAAGTTTTTTTGATAATAATCAATGTTGTGTTTTATATTTATTTTCTTTTGCCACTTATATTTTGGTACAAATTAAATTCATCGACTTATCGGTTAAAGAATATTATCGCTTCTTTAGGATTTTGTCCTTAACCCCTTGGTGTTTTGTCTTGTCTTTCATAAACAACTTCAACATTTCATTTATTACTTTTGTGTTGCTGTCTTTTGAATAAGAAATTTTAATATACTTTTGCTACCCTTAAACACGTTTAGATCTGAGTTTATTTTTGTTTAAACAAAATGATTTTTGGAAATTTTAATCCTTTCAATCTTTCCTTTCTTAAACACTGGGGAATACACAAAAAAGCGGTTCTTAAACACTCGGACTTGAAATGGTGAAAGCGCCGGGCAAAAACATTTTTGTTACTGCATTTTAAACTTGTAGATAGGATTTGATGCATTTAGAACTGGGCAATCGCTTTTTGCTTTTTGCTTGTATACTTTTTTTTGTTTTTCAGTTTACTTTTACAATAGGTTGCTATTCAACTGAAATACAACAATTGATCGATTAGCGCATCATTAGGAAAATAGTTATAATTGGTAATAAATATAATCTAAAAAAAATGTCAAAACAAATTGCCATCTGTCATTTGTTTTGGAAAGATTGGTTTTAATTGAATTTTTTTACAATTTCATAATAATTTTTGTTATTTTTCTTTGAGAAATAAATATTTCATAAAAAATAATACAATCATGTTTGTGCTTGGTTTAAACGAGTAAATAAAACTATTGCTATTCTCTATCTAACAGTACTTGTCAATTTTTTGCATAGTATAAACAGTCTCTGGGAGTACTTTGAAACAAGTCGCAAAGCTTGAGAAAAGTAGTTAAGGCAAAAATTGCTTGAGCGTCTAAACACTTTGACTTACGTAATTACTTGCTGCAAGTACTATCCGTAAAGTATTTGCCTAGAGGAAAAAGACGCTCTCGCAAGTTTTCTCAGAAGTTCTATCGCAAATTACTTACTCGTGCAAACCTAGCATTACATAAACGAAGTACAACTGTATATTTCAAACCCAGGTAAGAAAATGGTTTCTTTCAGACTGACGGAAAAGTATATAAACCTAACCGTAGGCAAGGTTTATAATTGCCCAAGGTCTGCAAGAGCACTTTCTTACATAAGGTTTGAATACTGAATAGTTTTCCTCAACCGATAGAATTTTGTTGTAAAAAGGAAAAAAAGATTTATACTTCTGACAGACAAATTAGGCGCCTTTGATTTTGCCTCTTGAGAAACTTCAAACTCAGCTTCTCAAGTATCATAAAAACGCGTGATTTACATTCGTCCCTAGGTGAGAAAATTTTCTTTCTCACTTCAATTGAGATGCTCATAGCCTACATTTATAACCGGTAGTGGAAAAAAGTATTTTTTTGTGTAACAAGATACTTAGATTCATACTGATTCATAGTCAAATTGACATTAGTATGAAAAGTCATTTTTACAACAAACAATTTTAGTAAATCTAAATTGCTTATATTATAGCTTGTATTATATAGATTTAAGTGAGCCCGACTGTATGTTTAATTAAATAATATGTTAGGTTAGATTAATATAGAAAAAGTAGAAAAAAAACGGAGGAAATGAGCCTTGACGTATGGTCTATGTTAATTTTAGAGCCGAGTACTCTAATCAATCAGAAAATTGAGCTTTTTCCAAGTCGATTTAGTACCGCTACTCATTTTAAACAACAAATATATATTGAAGCAAAAACCCCACCATTACACCCTATATTGATTTGCCAAAAATTAACTAACTAACTAACTACACCCCATAATTTACAAATATTGATGGAATAACTTCATTTGTAAAAAAAATGTTTATATAATTTTTTAATGCTAAATACATAGAAAAATATGTGCATTTAATAAATACATTAAAAATATGCAAGATAAATTTTAATTAAAACTTTTATCTTCAATTTAAAAAATAATAAGGTGTAATTCCCGTAAGACGCAGCAAGGTAGAAAGAAATGCTAAGCCCTATGAGAGACGGGTTGTAGTATAGAGTCCACTGCAATTCACTGGCCACGACATACTGGCCGGAAAATTTTCGGAGCAGACTGTTCGATACAACAGGAAATTTGCCTTTTGTTAAATTGTATTTTATATTTTATTATTTACAATAAAGACATTTATCAAATGTATCCGAATTCGACTCATTGATTTTATATCTTCTGTCCTTCTCGCGTCAAATGAATTAAAAATGAAGCTTTGGCGCGAAAGAGAAAGAAAATGTAAAATCGATGAATGGCATTGTTATAAACAAACCAAATCTGACAAGTTAATTAAAAATATTTGTCAGTCTCAGATACACAACCCCATATTACTGAATGGTGAAGTAGCATTTGAGAGACCGTCTACGGGGGTTTCGAATTTATTCCCGCGATTTATAATTTTTTTTTATAAATATTGTAATAAAAGTTTTACTTATGCTATGTGGTCCAAGCACTCTTACATATTTTTTAAATATTATTATTTAAGTAGGTTCCATTTCATTAAAGTAAATAAAATAAATTTATAAAAGTCTTACCTATATGTTTGCGATGCTTCATTTTTATATATTTATATAATAAAAATACTAAAACGATTTTTGTTCGTTTTATAGTGAAATTTTAATATTCTACCAAGGATATTTGTTTTTCTAGGTGCGCTTCAACGTCTTTATAGAAGATGGTCCCAATTATCTGAGACAAATAAAATTTGAAACACAGTAGTAGTATTGATTCTATTTTGGCCAACTGGTCATCGACCTCGAGGTCTTTCAGTCGTGTTTATGTATGTGTGTGCTGAGTTAAGGCTGTTATTGCAGTAATAGAAATTTACCCCTTCGATATCAAGACCGGCATTAATTGTTTCCCAAGTGACATATGCCGGTAGGCGGGGCTATGCGGTCACCCACCCAAATGCTGACCGTGCCTGTGCACATTTCATTTAAAATTGTGATATTCTATTATCTCAATTATTTTTCTCTACCTAACAAACCACTCCCGTTTTCTTTTTGCTGACGTAGCTAAATTGTTTTAGCATTGCTTTGTTGACAATAGTTTTGTGTTTATTTCTGTTGTTGTTTTTATTATTTTTTGTTTCGTTTTAATTAGCTTTATCATTTTTCTTTTCTTTTTATAATAGTCGTGATCATGGAGTTTACATGGCTCCTGGAGAGGTACTGTGATACCTGCTCTCGTTTGAACACTAGTTAGTATTTCAAGTTTTAGTTTATGTGTGAACTGTAATTAATCCTTCAAGTTTCGGCTTTTGTTTAATGGCTTCATCCTCTATTGATACCACGTAGAATTCTATACAGTTTAATACCGAACGGATCGTTTAATAGAATTTTGATCGTTGACGTTAGGTACGGGGCTGGAGCAGAACTACTCGTTTCAGCTATTTTTTTGTTGGTATTAGTACTGAAGAGTACTCCAAAGTATTTTATCGTAGATTTTAAATTTATCATGTTTTCCTTGAAATTAAAAGTGGTTTCAAGGTTAAGTGTTACCGAGATATAGAATGTCGGTATTCTTGTTTTTGTGTGTATTTATGTTTCTACTAATTTTTGTTAATGACATCTACAGTCGATTACTTTTTCCTGACATATTGCTAGTCAGAGAGCTTTCATTGCGTGTCTTCTTTCAATTAATTGTTCCAGTAATTTACTGGTTAGTATAACAAAAGGTAAATAGGTCTGTATTCTTATTGTGGATTAATATATTTTCCTTTTCCGATTAGCATTACCATTAGCCCAAGAGGCCATTAGAAAACTGTTTGTACTTATTTTTCTCAATAACATTATGTCACTTAGATTACTCTACTAGTAATACTGATCAAGTAATTTACAGTCAGGCAAAATTTTTCGATAAACTCTATGTCTCATTAGATTTAATGAATTGAACTTAATCAATTAAGTTATGATTTATTCCATTTATAAAGTAAATCTTACAAAGAAAAAGAAATTTGACTTATCTCCAATGGTGGAAGTAAATCTGGTTGGAGCGTTTCAATGGATCCGCATATCGGAAAATCATCAATATTTGTGTTTATAATCGAATCGAATTGTGCGCGTGCTTAATAAGTCTGTCAAAGCGTCGGTTTGCTTATTTATTTCATATTATAGCCAGACCAATAAATTATATAAAAATGGATATCAAGCTTCCTAGTTTAAAAACGGTCCGGCGGCGTGTTAGAAAAGTATGAATTATTAGACTGCTGGAAAAATAAGTACAAAACATTTACTAGCTCCTGGTTTATTTGCCCAATTTCATTTTGTTAATGTTGCACTGATTAAACGTTTGTTCATTAGCTCACATTAGCTTTAGAGGGGCGACACATATATGCTGTGTAACCGCATCTACCGGACACCGCTATACCTTGATGCGGCAGATCGAGAAAAGAAAATAATCATCTTTTTGGTTGACTTGCCAAAAATTTAACGGGATACCAGGCCAACCACAATACAGCGACAACACTAATAGTTGAGTTGTGTTGCGTAGAAATAACACTGTACCGGTCCTATTATTAAATTGTTTGTTGCAGATAAATTTATTGTGTTTTTTTATTATCGGATTGTGCCGCTAGGTGCCGGAAAGAAAGGCGGTTCAGGGTGAAGAGAGGAAAAAAACTGTTATCTCCCAAGAGCGAAGTGCGCATGCTACAAACCAAAATTAATTACACTTAACTTAATCAAGCTCTGTAAGCACTTTAGTGTATAAGTACAATAAAGATCATCTACAAATATTCACATCGAACAAATTTTTTGACACACAGAGAGAGAGAGGGGGTAAGGGGGGGGGAGAGAAAGAGAGAAAGAAAGATTACCTAGCCACCTAGAGTAAAATCGTCAATATAAAATTACCATCACCCTGTATAAAAATATATACATTTTGCGTGTTAGTTTCCAATTTTTATAAAATTAGATTTCTGTTTCATCCTAAATGTAAGGTAAGGTAGGGTTTACGAATAAT
>JARJEC010148720.1:0-21938 GCA_030264575.1 Tachinus sp. AB-2021 | reverse complement strand
CATATTTTCGATAAATTTTATAATCGATCACTATGTGATTTACTTATGACTGCTTATGATAATATCACCTATGACATTTGATATTAAGTTTATACTACACTTGGACACAGCATCCAAGTGTAGTACAAACTCAATATCCTAGACGTTTAATCTGCGTGATTTTTAATTGAAATTGTCATAAGCAAAATCTCATTTTTCTGTTTTTTTAATTATCTTCAGAACTAAAAGGAACCATAAAAACCTTCAAAGTGCATCTGAATCAACACAAAAAACCTGCACATCTTTATTCATTTATAATAACAAAAAGACCCATGTTATGCTACTCAATTTGGAACACCCTGTAAATAAGGTATTTCATTTAAAAATAAGTATGAAGCATTTTTGGTTAAACCAAAAAAAGAGAAACGATATGGTCCATTTTTTGTATTTAGCCGTATAATTATGACGAATTACAAACACTTTTTTAATTAGCAAGTTATTTGATCTTTTTGAAATTTTTTGATTTTAGTAATCTCACCATCTCAAACAAACTGGATTAATAATTAGTTATGAATTTAATTATTTTTTTAATAAATTTATCCCGTATATTCTCGGGAAATACTCTATAATTAAATATATTTTGTACGTAAAAATAAACTCCAAATTCACAATAACAATTTGATTGCCAAAGTTCACTCGTCTCGTGCAGTTAATATGAAATTACATAATGTAATAATATGTTTATTTGTAATTGAATTCTTTTAGTTTCTATTATAATTAATTACACATAACTGGTTAAAAGAATGTGTGCGCATTGTACGCAAAATTCTATTGGTGATAATTTATTGACACAACTGGGCTCACCAAAATATCTTAAAAGTAAAAGTAGAGGTGACATTTTGCATTCTACATACAAAAATAACCGTAGAAAAGCGGCACTAATATTTATAAAACACCACCTGACTTTTATATTATTAATCATTGTGAATAATACAATTTTATTTACCAATTCAATGAACATATTTTGGAATTAAAAAACACTGTAAAATTTATTATTAACTAAAATACATCACAATCAAGAATGTAAATTGTAGACAATTTGTAATGATTAATTATTTTGAATATAATTATGTGAGTTGAAAGTTTTTTTTAATCAATCAGTTCCATTGTGTGAAACAAAATATAGATTTCAAATGTTATAACACGAGATTGATATAAGTCCTTATATTCATGTTTAATATTCTTCTTTGTATTATTCAAACATGCATTGTGATTACAATAAGGGTATTAAGTATGAATGGGAATCTGAATAGTCGCTTATTGTGTGTGGGCACGGAATCCGTTGCCAAGATAATTTAGAGCGTACAGTTAATCATTGTAGGACTTCGTAGCAAAAGGAAAGCGTAATTTATAGTAAGTACATACAAATAATAAATCAGGCATTTTCATTTTTCCAATTCATTAGATTCAGTATCGTTGCGTATAGATCACACCCTCATGTTTGGTAGCGCATTTAATATTCTAAGGGACTGGCACTTTAGAAATGAACTCCACTCATGGTGTTTAAAGATCGATGATGATGTTTGGAAGCAGTTTGGCTCCCTAAGAACGTTTTTGTCACATATGTGAGTGCATGCCATTAACCTTTTATCACAAACTTCAATCTCACATAAGTTGTTACCATCAGTCTCTATTCGCCGCACGTTCATTTACCCGACGAGCCATGCAGCTGAGATATTAGATATCTGTGTTCTGTTTCTGTATTCTGGTTACAATATGCGGGTCGTGCATGGATGTGGTTTTGACTGATAACCACAATAAACAGCTAACTATCGTAGAGGAAATTTGTTTCTCTAATGAACTGATTTTTTTAAAATATGTTATGTCAGGCAGTTTCAAATAACACGCCTTATCACAATATACACGACTATTATAGAATATAATAAATATGAACAGGAAGTTTGTATTAAAAAGTAAAATTACGAAAATATACGAGTACAGGCAATAATAGTTTATATCAATTTAAAAGTACTTTTTCTGCCCATGATATTTACTAAAGAAACTAGTAATGTATTCGAGAGAATAAATTCGTGATAAAAAACATGGTAAATTATTTTATTTCATAAGAATGGATTATCACATAGTAACGGACACAATTAATTATATTATATTTACTAAACCTATACAATAAAATCTAAGATGTATGATTGAAAATTTTGTTAGCAATTAAACTAATTAACCATTTTTTATACTTTTATTATTTAAAAACTTGAGTCGTTCATTTCCAGAACTCCAGTTAAATCCTACTAAAATAATACTGCAAAAAGTAGCAAAAATCCGTAGGAAATTTTCAGAGGCTTTTTTTACTTAAAATTGACAACTTTTTAAAATGTTTTGCTAGTGAAAAATGTTAATTTTAATGTCCTAAAAAATGGCATCATTAATTTAATTTTTATTTTTTGTAGACCTAACGAGTTTTAGAAATTCGCGACGCACTTTCTAATTTTTTAAAACAAATAAAATAATGTTTTTTCAATATTTGTTAAATAAAATCTGATGTAAAGTTGTCCGTCCCGAGACAGAAAAACGTCTGTGATTAAAATAGACACCATTGGTAAGTAAAGAAAGATCATAGCTTGACTTTTAAAAGAAAGAATAAAAAATTACTTTTTTTGAATTTATGAACTTGTTATGTTTTTAGAACAGAAAAAACATAATTAAATAATATTATCAATGATTTTCATTAAAATTATGAGCACAGAGTAAACATAAATTTAAAAAGAAAATGCAGTGTTAATATGTATAAAATTTGATTTTACATAAAACTTAAACTATTTACAACAAAACTGTAACTAACCAAAATAAAACAATAAAAAATTCATATCACAAAAAAACTAAACTGTAAATTTTTTAGCAGATAAGTATTTTTAATGATTCTTTAAATTTTAAATATTATATTTTAATTTAAATTTGTTATTATAAATGTATTATAAATGTATGTATTAATAATTATTGTTTAATCTGAATAATTATCAATGGCGATTAATGACACATAGATGTCGCAATATATTTGGTTTGTAAATAAGATAAGTTAAATAAAATACTTTGCTTATTATATTTGTGGAGTTTTAATTTTTTAAATTTTCAAAATAAACATTAAACAATTCTACCATATTAGGTTACAAATATTAAATATAATAATAAACTTGACTTCATAATATGTGCCAATATTTCGTATACTTTGTCTATGTTTTACAAAGTTTTTTAACGTTGTTTATCTAACAATTTGCAGATTATTTTAGAACATTTCATAACTTTTATCGAACTTTTCTAATACTTTTTATAAACATGTTTTATATTCACATTACATAAAGTTAGATAACAAAATTTATTTTTATTTTATAGTTAGTCAAAACCAGACATGTAAAATTCTGCACAGTTTTCTTTGGTAGATAATTGTAGTTTCTGATAAATATGAAAAAAAAAACAAATTCTGGCAAATGATTAATTTCTTTATAGAAATGTATGATCAAAGTTTTAAATTGTTTTTTAACTTGAACAAAAATGTTCAAACCCGAACAAGAAAAAAAAAACCAAAAATTAAATTAAAGCATGAACTGGAACCAACCGTTTTAAGTGATTTGAGCCACCGATTAAAATTAGAACAGATAATTTAAGACCTCGGAGGAACAAGGCTATTAGCCACAATCGGAATTTATTGAGTAATGCAAATTAAAACTCAAATATTAACATAATCTGAACTTTTTAATTAATTATTTACACGTTCATTGGATACCCCAATACCCCCAGAACAAACATATGTTATCATTATAATGTTATTAACATATTTCATATTTCAAAACTTATTTCAATTTAAAAATTGCAACTATGTGGCTAATAGCCTTGTTGCTCCGATGTCTTCAATTATAGTATTTAAAATGGTTTCATGATTCGCTTATTAGAAATTGCAGCGAAATCAATGGAAACAGATTCTTTACAACCTATACAAAATAATGTGTTAATTTTTTAATTGAATTTATTTATATATACATATATATATATATATATATATATATATATATATATATATATATATATTCTATTTTTATGAAAAAAATATAGATAGATAAGATACTAGTTATCAAAATGTTGATATTACTTGCATTTTAATAAACGCTTAGTTTCTAGAATTCCAATTAAATTAAATGATTTAAGTATTTAATGTTCATGTAAAAATAATAAATTAATTATTACCTACGAGTATCACAATTAAACAATGAAACAGTAATATTTATGTACTTATAATAGGAAACGGCAAAAAACTTTTATAATGTATTTTAGTCTTGCATCTTTCCAGGTATTTTTTCTTCATGTGTCGGTAAATATAATAATGTTAAAGTATACACAAGTTTACGATGTCTAACATATGCCAGGGTCGCTCAGTAAATATTATTTGAAGCAAACACTATACCTAAAATATAATGACGCTTTCAGGGAAAAAGTCAAGGCGTGACACGAAAGACCCAAAGAGGATAGCATAATGTAACCGTAGATTATATGTCTAAAAATTTCTAGAAATGAAGAAAAAAGTATTTTAAATTTACAAGCACCTGTCACCAATAGTATGACGCTGCCGTTTAAAATGTTTTCTTTCCAAGAAGTTTCCAAATAACACACGTTTTAATGAAAGCATTTTATTGTTAAATAACAAATATTATTCTTACTTAGAAATAATTTTAAATGTTTTATTCATATTTGCTAATTGTTATTTGTAATAAATAAAATTTTATTTAAATATTATTTAATACGGTTTGCTACATAATAAATTGCAGTTTGCTCCAAGTCGGAATAATACATATCGTAAAAAAAATATTGTAATAAAAAATTAGTAACAATATCGAAAATTGTTAATATTTATTTTCATTATTAAAAAAAAATACAATGACGCATGTAAAGTTATATCATAGATTAACTCTAGAGAGTTAATCTATGGTTATATAAATATTTATGTTTATATCAATGCAATTATGGTATAATTGCCTGTGTTTGTGCATAATTAATATCATTAAATGTCACTAATTTATCAAAATTAATGTAAATTATTCATTTTTTTAAATTATTAGTAAATATAATAACCATCTCTTAAATCAACGTTTATTACTATTTTGCAGGGTGTGAGTAACCTATTTTAAAACAAACCTTTTAAAAATTATTTCTATTAAAAATATAACTATAAAAGAACATCTTTTAACATGATCAAAGTGAGTAAGTAGTCCTTTTCTTGTAGAAAAAATATAAAAATACCAGAAACCCATATGAAAACTAAAAATCCATACAGGCAAGCAGTATCACAACGCCAAGTTGGCAATTGAATCTTAAAAGATTGACTAAAAACGGTTTAAAATCAATTATTAAAGTTTTACAATCAAATACAGACCCAATAGAGCTGATCAGTGCAGAAAAAGTTTTAGTTTATATCATTTAGAATTTATTCTCTATATATTTTTATATTGATTTTTGTTCACATTTTGTTTGCTCATTTAATTTTGTTTATATTTGAATTTAGTTCATTATTTTGGTTAATTTTCGATTATTTTTATATTCTCTATTGGTTTATTTTATGTTTATTTTTTATTGTTTTTATTTGATTCATTTTTTTCTATTTATTTAAATCTTGAGATAACTATGTCAACAAGAAAACAAAAATATGCTAACTTAAAGACTTCAGTTTGTCGTAAAATAAACTTTATTTTTGTTCAGCATTTTTTGTTCAAAATTGTTAGCTTGTTTTGATTGTTTTTATTTTTTAAATTTTTATTTATTTTACTCTTAGATTATGTTGTTTATTTCATTATCTTTGTATGTTTTATGCGTATTGTTTATCTTTTCTTTTTTGTTAAATTTGTTTGTTTTTTTTTAATGATTTTTATTTGTCTTATTTATTTTTTTCCTTTGTTCTTAATCAGTTTCCTTTGTGTAATTATGTTGTTGATATGTTAGCTCTATCTGACGAAAGAACCTTCAAACTAAATTAAATTTTGTGGCGGTAAATTTAAGTCTTATGTTTTATGTATTAAAATTTAATTTGATTCGTAAAAATAAAAATATTGGTAAAAAATAAGCAACTGTACAAAAAACATTTTTTTTTCTAGATATTCACTTATGCCCAATAAACTAATATCATCATAATTATCAAAATAAAAGATAGGTTTTGTCTGCACGTAGCTTAAATTCATCTCTTTTTATGATATCTTTCAGAATTAAACCAATAATATGAAGATATTTTAAAATTTTTGACAAATCAAATTTAACTTACAGTTATTACTTCACTCTAATTTAAATACAAGCTTTTAGCTTAGAAAGGATTATACAAGCAAATTGATAAATGACAATTAATTTAATTCCCGGTTGTGTTTTGGCCAATGGCGTTCATGATGCCATTACTAAAAATTAAATCGCATGTTGTTAGTAAAATTATAACGTTAATTATCGTAACAAATTATGTTGATTTGGGAAACCAAGCAACATAATTTATCTCTCAAAATCAAACAAATTTAAAATGCGGTAATTATCAATACACTCGTTGTATTATGTTGATTGAATGAAAATTGCTCGTGTGCAAGAATTATAATGATAAATGCACTGGTGGTAAGCAACGCAATCAATATAATTAATTAAACTTGACAAACCAATTAATATCAGTCACTGTCAGATAAATAACTCCAAATTAAAATAAATTGACATAAAAACGTAGATTCAGACGTTTTTGGTTGGAAGTCATTCTGCATCTTTCAGTAAGACGACTCTATTGTTAGTTATTATTTATAATGTTGTAATATGTCTTGCTTGGGATGTCTCTATATAAATTGTTCTTCCAGTAATAATGATTTTATTGCAGAAAAAAACAATAAAATTTAGATGTTGGTTTTTATTGCTTAGTTTAATACTGATGTAATACTACATTTTGCAACAAGGATAGAATAAAAATTTAATACAAGTGGAAGATCGAACCAACCAAGTAATAGTCTGTATTTTGTCCACGACCATTAGTGAATGCAATACTTTATTTATTCGAATAAAATTTGTCTTTAAACGACTTACATTTGGCATTGACAATTTTGAAGTTCATGGCAATCAATCTATGAATTTCGAGCATAATTATGGAATGTCCATTCTATGCCTTGGTATAGAATAAAAAAACACATAGCAAGTGTTTCAGAATAAATATTCCATCTCAAGGGTGAGAATTTTTACTTTCTATTATTATAACTAATTTCAGAATTATTACATTTGCTAATGGTTGTAGAGAAAAAATACTCCTACCATAAGTGTTAAATCATAATAGTATTTAAGATTATTAGCATGGAGTCAAATGGAGTTGGCACACAAAAAATACTATCTAGCTAGTTGAAGACGTTTTTATAACAGAGTAACTGAGTAACTAAACCCAGTAGCCAATACAACACAATTATTACTACTTTTATTGTGCAATCTGATATTTTGAATCACATTAGCAAAGGTACCAATAGATTTTATATTTCCGTTTAAATTATAAATAGAATGTATATAATCCTCATAAATATAAATATTAATTTTATATAAAATCTTTATTTGTAAAAAGATTTAAAAAATAAATTTTGTCTCTTGATATGTATTTGTGATCTGTTTATTAGACAAAATATGTTACTAACTATGTTCTCAATTTATTTTTAAATTCAATTACTAGATTACTTACTTTCAGTTTTCTTGTCTAAAATTTTCCACTGATTTTCTAAATAAGAGTACTATTAACTTCAAAGATGCTTGAAAATTTTATTTGAAAATATTTGTAAGAATTAACTAATAGTCTCATATATGAAAACTACTTCGTCTAAGTCAGTTTTCCAAACTGTTTTTCTTGTGGAACCGTTAACATTTTTTTATGCTTTATGGAACCCTTGCCATACCTAAAGCTGCTATAAATTAGAATAGTGGTAGTATTTTAGACAAGAAAATTTAAGTACATTTGACAAATTTATTAGAAATGTACGCCTTACATTAATAGTTTAATGCGTTTTATGTAAGTTTTTAAGAAAATACCATCGACTTTTCTCGCGGAATCCCAAAATAATTCCGTGGAACTCCAGGGTTTCACGGAACCCACTTTGGGAAATCTAAGTTTATGTCTTTTTAGGCAAGATCATAATCACGTATTCTAGTCTATTTGTATAGAGTGATAAATTCTAATACTCCTAAATTTCTGATTTGCATCAATTATACTAGCTAAGGTAAAAATGAAGTTATTTATTGTTAAGAACAACTATGAAATATTTTTAAAAACTGCAATTATTTTAAAAATGTATTTAACTGTTGCCAATTTTCTTGCATAAATATTAAGGAGAAATATGTGGTTTGTGGCAAAATTAGTTGAATTCTTTCAATTGTGTTACAGAGTAGTAAGTAATCTTTACTATCTTAGACATTTGAATTTTGAATAATTAGCATATACATTCATTTGTGTTTATATTGTAGTAAGATTATTACTATTCTACAATTAATTCATTCCCGCTAATAACTTACTTTTGTTTTTGTAATAAAACAGAAAAATATTCTCATTGTGATTAATACTTCTACATTATACAAAGTATTTAAAGTAACTGAATTATATCGTTAAACGTTTCCTGTCGTTTCAGAAATTATTATATCTTTCGGAAATGATTTTACTACCTGCGCTGGCAATCAGTGAAAAAGTATCCAAAATACCAATTGTGTTTTAATATAATCTTTAATTTACTTCTAAGTATAAAACGTTGTCAACGTATATAAATGAAATACATTTTTAATAATAGAGTCATTTGCGTCATATAAAAATGTATTTTAATATAACCATGTGCGCAAGTTAAAATTAAACACACCGAACAATTGTATAGACCTACGTTTATTATGTTCATCCATTTTGTGACGCAAGCAATAAAGCACAGTGGCAACTATATTGATGTGGTCCAGGATACGGCAATTATAAATTTATCATTATAGACACCGCATTACACAATTAACTGCGATTTGAATGTATTCAATAGTTCGAACCATAAATATATACCTATACAAGAAGTTTTTTTTTAAGTCATATTATTTAAATTATTTTTACTCATTCATTTTGTTGTAAGAAACATTAATAGGTTTCCTATAAATTTCATAACGAGAAATTTAATTTAATTTTATAATGACTTTTCGAGAACAGTTACTAAATGAAACTTGTATTGTAGAACATTAAAACTTTAATGATATCTGAAACAAACAAAAGATACAGACTTTATGTTTACCGATACACACATTTCTCTAAAGCAGATATCAAATATGTGTCATCGATATTAATGACAAATTTGAATCGATGTCTAAACGATATATTACGTTTAATATGAATGAATTTAAAGGAGTTTTCTAATACAATAAAATTGTGTGTGTTTTTTTTGTAAATGGTGCTAAAATAAATATTGTCAATTTGCAAACGGCTAAAATGCATTTGGTGTAAAAGAAATTGTTTGGTGCAAAATAAACACATGTAGAAATTAAAAGGAAAAAGTTGAAAAACTGACCTGAAAATGATTCGAAAATTGGAAAATGTGAAGAAATTGTTATAAAAATTATTCGAAAATTGGAGAAATGGCTATAAAAATGTTGGAAACCCATTCAAATATTAAAAAAAAATAAGGAAATATTGCAAAAATTGTCCCACAAAACATTTTTTGTAAATTTTTTTCTATTTAAAAAATAGAAAAAAATCATTAAACTATTTGAAATATCAATCAATATTAAAAAATAACCAGTAAAATATTGCAGTTCAGGAAAATTGTTGGAAAGTTGGCAAAGTTTGTTAAATAAATGCTTAAAAATTTATTGAAAAAAAATTAAGAATGTAAAGAAAGCATTTGAAATATTAGAAGACGTGAGCCAAAATGTCGAAATAGTTACAAAAAAAATTTTGGAATAAAAAGCATTTAAAGTTTTTGATTGAGTTAATAAAACTGCCATCATTTCAATAATAATTAAATAATTAAAACAGACAATTCGTTTTGCTCATAAATGTGATTATAATAAAATTAATTATAATGTTATTTATCTATATATGTAAATGATTAACATCAAAGAATGTGGAACTCAGTGTGACAGCAGATTATTACTTACTTTGATGTCATCAAACTTAAAGTGCACATTTCAAGAATGAATAAAGACTTTCTATTTAAATATAATTAGTGGAATCCTACAAGGCAGTTGTTAATAAATATGTCAATCTTCGCAAAAATGAACAATAAACATTCTCGGCCATCTTATAAATGAATATTTAATTGAGTATTAATTAACTTATACTTAGATAGGCAATATAATTACTGGTTTCTAAAATTTGAAATGAATTGTTACGTGTAATTAAATTGTTTCTTTATTATAATATAATACCAAGACAGCTGGTTGTAATTAGTGCTTCGTTTTCTTTCTAGAGTTGAAAAGTAATTATCTAAAGATTTATTAATTAATAAGAATGATTATTATCAATAATGGCTCGATATGCATTTTAAATATATTATAAGCGTAAATATGCAATCTAACAGGAGTTTTTATTATTACTACTAATTTGTTGTTGGGATTAGTTTTAGTTTAACTTAAATAGTAATTGGTTTAAACTTTAAACAATATAACTAAGTATTATAGTAATACAGAAAGCGTTTTATATAAGCAACTCAATTGAAACAAATAAAATTTAAAAAATTCAAATAGTTGCTTTCATAGAAAAGGGCCATAATTTGTTATGTATTATTGAAAAAACGTAGAAAAGTTGTGTAGATAGACTTTTATTAAAAGACAAATCATTTTCTCCTGTTTATTTCATCACCACATTGAAAGAATTTATAAAATTACTAATGAGAATGAGTATTATTGTTTTTAATTTAAAACCAAAAGCAATATAGCTCTGAAAAGAAACATTGTTACTTATATAAAATTTATCTAATAAACTGTTTTACAAAAGTTTCTTATAAAGAACCGTTACTGTAATACCTGTCGATTAATAATTTCAAATACTAAAGTGGTAGAACATAATGTTAAATATGTAATTACAAATAATAGTTTTTTCTTTAAAATTGCACATCTTGCTGTTATTAATTCTATTTTTTTGCAATAAATAATATGTTACAAATTATTTTGAATAACTATTCATAAACGTCAATTATAATTGTAATTTGAATCTGTTACACTTGTAATAAATTGCTGTGGTTAATGACCAACAAACGTAGACATGTGGATGGATGCACGTCCGCTTTAATTCATACCCACAAGACACTGCATAATATGCATGCTTATAGTATGTGGATAACATAAATGAGTGAAATAATAATTTATGGGATCCAATAAGTTGCGGTTTCCGGCACACAGCCAAGCTTAACTTCCTGTCTATACAACACGTGTCACTCCACTTGTTTACGTATTTACTTTCTTATGGCTTTTATTTCAATCGATAACAAACGACTATCGCGTCTTTCTAAATAATTGGATTTCAGTACTTTTCCAAGCAATTTTATTTCCACTGACATGTTTTCAATTATGTCTACATGTCTACATGAACATATTAAATCTATTTTTTGTATAGAATTTTCATAATAATATGCACGGTTGTTGTTGCCGAGTAAAAGTTTATACAGTGGAATAGATATCGCATTTTTAATTATTCACAAACTATGCTATTATATTTTAATTTTTATCGATCATAATATCTGTACTCGCGTTAGTATAAATAATATTAATTAAAACTATGTTTAGAAATTATGGTTGCTACAACGTAAAATTAAACCCAAGATAACATGAACAAAAATTGCAATGATAATTAAAATCGTATTAATTCATCTGTATTATATTTTTATAATATAATAATTGTAATTAATCTTTTATTACTTTAGACACGTATATAAAATACATGTTCGTGTATGTACATACATATTTCTTGGAAGTAGTTTTATGTTATTTTAGGCTGTCAGTTTATCCTTCGAATGTACGTTATTATCTCTTAAATAAGGGATTAACAAACATGTTCCGCTGAGAGCCAAGAATATTGAATGTAACCTAATTCCAAATGGTTGTTTGCGGAAAATAAATTGTACATTTTGAAGATGGTTGGTGGATAAGGACGGCTGTATGTATGTACGTCGTTGTTTGGGATTGTGAAAGATGGGCATAAGCCCTAATGAGTAGTATTCAGAAACGCCGTGTGCGAGACCGGCTGTTCTATACTCTGCTATGTTGTGCTGCTGACGGTAATCATTAGGGCAGCAAACCGTAATTATATACTGGGCCACAGATTACACAACGACAAACTATAATTACAATGTGTCCTTATAAGTTTAGAACAGTCCGAGGATACTTGTATTGTGTTCGTTAGGCTATAATGAGTATATATAACTGGTTAACTAGTAACATGCTATGCTTACAATTATTATGTACGATCATTATTTTTATCACTATTATTACTCCCTCTTATCTTGCCACGATCCATACTTTATTTACAACACTTCCCTGCGGCACTAATAATCGTCTGTTTAAAAATTTCTAACACAAAAACTGGGCTTAAATTGCATATCATTCGTGCCACATATTTTTAACTTCGCCTCGTGCATGTTCTATTGTTCAAAACTCATTAAATAAATTATTAAGTATCTCAAGATAATTGATTTGATAAAATAAAAATAATAACATATATATGAGGTGAGTTTTTTTCGTCTCCAATTAATTTTAAGTAATCATTTTTTTATAAGTTTCATCAATTAATATTTTGTTTTATTTTAATATTAGTATTACGTTTTATTATAATTTATTCTTTGTTGTGTTATCTCTTTCATGTATATTGTAGCGTGGAAGAAGGTGTCGGTTCGGACACCGAAACGTCCGCAATATTTTTTAAATAAATAATTGATAAAAAAACATCATATTGCCACCCAACCCAATATTATATTAACTTCTAGAAGACATCATCAAGTATAATTAAAAATGTATAAATTATTATGTTAACAATAAATTTTAAGATATCTTTTAATTTATGAAAACTGAGCAGTATGAAAGTAAAATTTACGTAAATAAAATTTTTCAATAAATTTTTTATTTTTAATTAAAATTTTAACTAAATAAATAACTAAAGATGTTTTAACTTTATTGGGGTTTATGCGATCTACTTATGGGATTAAGATCATTACGGAATTCTACATGACAAATTTCACCTAAAAAAAGCATTGTAAGTATTGCATTAAGATTATACTTACATATTGTTTCGTTGGCTTGGTGATATAATTTGTTTTTTGATATAATCTGTTTTTTTTCTATCTTTATCTTTTACCCTCTTAGTACAGGTATAAAAGATGAAAGATTGTTACGTCGCATTTAATAGACCCCGAGGAGATTACCAATAAGCTTTAAGCTAATTCAATAACCCAAAGTAACATAGTTATAGCAGATTATAACGATAGTTGTAAGAAGTGCTTCTTACAACTATTACATTATTATTACTATTACTATATATAATTACACACGAGTGTATAATTTCTTTACAACTAGAGTTGTGTACTATACTTTTTCTACGACTACATTTAAACAAATTATACATTTTATATACCTTGTCATATTTTGTCTTCGATTTTTGCTGCACTAAATTATCTTACTTATTTGATGCTTGTTTCAGAATATCTTGAAACGTTTCAGTAAATTCAATTTTGCTGCCTGGTTTGAATACATTTTATTTAATATTAATTAAATATCACTATATCTTTTTAGCTGTTGTTTCATTCAATATGCAATTGACTGTTATATTGAAAGCAGTCATAGTACTACAAAATTAATTCGTTTTGACACGACGCCATCATCTTTTCCAAGATGTTACGTAATATATTACAACACAATTTTGCTTTTTATTACATAATACTGTTAATGACGTATTTTCTCATATTGTAAATTGTGTGTAATTAACATAGAAGTCCAAAAAAATATGTTTAGGTGCACTATACCTATAGCATTTAGCAATAAAATGTGTAGGAGTTTTAACAAGAGATCCGTTCTCTTTATTTGCTAGAAGTTGCTTAAAACTACAGATCTATAGAAATGAAAAATATATTATGTTACCAGACAGAATACGAAGGTGTTTATACTACTGGGCAACAATTAGTAACATAATTTCTGTTGATTTGTCAGTTGTTTTAAAGTTGAATGGGCTAAATTTTAAACTGTAGTTAGTTTACTTTTACTACGTCATGTTTTTCTCCACAGTTAATCAAAGGTGAACTCTGCACATAATTGAGAATTGAATCATAAGAAGTACACTAATGCTTTTTTATTTGTTAAACTTTGATTGTGTTTGACAGTTTGCTGATTGTATGTTTTCCATTTGGTAAAAGAAGTTGACTATTTATTTGAATACAATTTTACTGATAGTATCTATAGCCTTAGTATGCATAAAATTATTCTCTGTAAACAGTATATTTGATTCTTTTCTCTATGTTCCTTTGTGTACACATTTTAAATATTGTTTATAACATATACTTTCAAAAAAATGACGTGATAGACAAAAACTGGGGTTGATTTAAATGCCAACAGTTGCCAAAATCTCTGTGAATTGAATCAAACGGAAAAATTATAATTGATTATTAAAATTGATGTAATCTACAGTTATTACGTAATAATTCATAATACAAGATTAAAAATAAAACTGCATAGTATGCTTTTTTTATCATAATTTATAATTAAAAATAAATTATAATATAAACATGTAGTTTTATTTTTAATCTTGTATTATAATTGATTGATATATCTTAATTGTTCTTTTTATAAAAATTAAATTAGTCGCTGTATTAGTTTTGTTAGTGTCAGTGTGTTGTCCACAAAATGCATCTTGGTCACTGCAACGTTATTTTCGATACAATGCTTCGGCACCGATATTATTGCTTTTTACATCGCCGCGCCCTTTCCGCATCGATATCCTGCGATGTTACAACTTTTATTAAACAATATGAGTTTACCGTTCTATTTATTTGACCTTTTCCTTCCTTAAAATAAGAATATATTGATTTTTATAACACGATATGAAAGTAATATGGATTAAAATGATTGCAATGATCTTATTAATTAGTTAAAGAATGCGGATGTGAGAATAATTATTACACCATAAGGGGGGTTACAAATGAATCGCATTAACGGTAATGAAAGGCTTGTGTGTTGCGAATGAAAAGCATTACAATTATTAATAATATACGTATATATTTACAATTGAAACTGAAACCTTGAATTTACATTTGAAAGAGTAAAAAATTTAAAAAACGGTCTTTTGATATGTTAATATATCATCCTCTTAACATCTTCAGAAAGACCACAATGAGGAATTGAAAATATAAATGACTCATCAATTATGTTATGCCTTATTTAAACGGTAAAACGAGTTGAAAACAATTTCTGGCACAAAGCTGCTGAAAAGTTCTTAATTCTAAAGATGCAGCAGAATTTATGTGAAGACCCTGTAATAATGGAGACAATGAACAGGTAGATAACAAAAGATTTTAAAGTAGTCTGGTGCCTTTGTTAATTAAACCTGGCTATTATTAATGATACTGCACAATTTCAAATTAAGCCCTTTATACTGTCGATATTTTAGGTTCCCTATTATTTTATAAGTTGAATTACTTTGATTAAGACTAATAGCGTTTCTTAAATATTGTAAGTTAATGTACATTTAAAACCTTTTCAATTAACAATTAATTACATCCTGCAGTTCCATCAGTTTTAGTTTACGCTTTCTCACTTGGAAAGTTTTATATGCTTAAAATACTTTTAAAATATTCGTGGTAATGTTGTTTTAGATAACCTGATTAAAATGCAAGATTGTATAAGAATTTTCTCACAACGAAGATGCGGCAACTGTTATGTTTAAAATGTAACCGACGCGGCGTGATTGTATCAACGTTGGTTTGATAATGAAATTTAATGATTCCAGTCAATTTTGGCGCCAGTATTTATTTCTAGGTGTGTAAATGACTAATGTCTCACCAATTTCACCTGTCGTTTTTTAATTACTTTATAAAGTTTGCTTAACAAAATAATAGTAATGGATAAATAAGGAATATATGTATTAGAAATCTAAAATTCTATTCAATTGTCACAAATTGGATATTTTCTATATAATCCAGAATAGTTTTATACCATTATCAATGTTTTCGTTTTCTGCTAATAAAGCGGGACCCGCACACGGTTAATATATTGATTGAAGACAAATATTCAATTATTACAAATTAGATATATTTATTGTCTATATAATCCAGAGTAGTTTTATATCACTATCATTTCTTTTTGTTTTTCTGCTAATAAAGCGCACGGTTGATTAATGAAGATATTGATCAATAAATATATTCAACTAATATTTGAAATTGACTTCAATATCTACATCATACCATTCCGCACACGAGCAATGTTGATCAATATAGGGTAATATTACATTGACCTTGTGTGCCACTTTAACAATTTTATAAAACAAAATTGTGCTGCAATTTCCCGTCTATATATTTTTTTTTTTTTAACTATTACTCTTGAAGATTATTCAATGTGTAGAAAAATTGGGTAAAATAAACATTACGATGATAATCACAGAACAAGTTAGCATCAAATATTATAAATTGCAAAAATGGAATTGATTTGTGTGTTTCGAGTGTAGTTTAGTATTATACTGATTTATTGTGTTCAAAATTAATCACAGAGCGCTGAACAATAGTAAACGCAAAATTATTATAGTTCTGAAGATGAGCATAAAATTGAAGTTTGTTCTACCACAAACTAATGATGACTAAAGATGATATAATTTTAATTTTAATTGCAATTTCAGATTTGACGAA
The DNA here is from genome assembly GCA_030264575.1 of Tachinus sp. AB-2021. NCBI lineage: Eukaryota > Metazoa > Arthropoda > Insecta > Coleoptera > Staphylinidae > Tachinus > Tachinus sp. AB-2021. Next base: position 5,073 of record JARJEC010148720.1, on the reverse strand, counting down.
AAATACCTAACATTTGTGTTTAATACTTTTCTCGTTGCAAAATAGTTGGCTGCAATAAAAAAATGGGGGTTCCTATTTAAAATTTCAAAGTTGCAAGGAGGTTAAAAAGAATACCACCAAATAGCATTTTAAAAATATAAAAACATATTTTGTTTTTAATCCAAAGCATAGTTTTTAAAATATTTTGTTGTCTCAAAATTAAAAAAAAAAGCTTACTCTATATGTTATACCTATGGGGGGCAAAGGTCACGGGACAGCGCGGTAATTTTAGATTGCGTAAATGTTTTCTTATAAAATTTGTATGAGTTAAAATTTAAAATACGTCATAGGTTTCCGGTTTAGCCGGATATAATTTCAACTTTATATTTTTAAATACAACAGCCGGTATATTTTTGCAAATTTGGATTTGTTGGTTCAATTAAAATATAAATTTAAATTTTCAAAAGTTTTGATAACATTCTCATTGTTTTAATTATTTAAACAAAAAATTAAAAAGCATCTAAATACAAAAGGATTAATCGAAAAATTATCATTTTGTCATATTATTCAAAGTTGAGTGCAAAAAGCACATTGTCTTAAATAACATTTGAAACAAATAAGTTACTAATACTTACTTTGTTACCATAAAAGTAGATGTTTTTTTTATATCAAACGACATAAAAAGTATTAATTTTTAATAGATTAAAAGTTAATAAGCATTTAGCACCTAACATTTTTTTCTGCTTAAGAAACCTTTAATTTTTTTAATTAAAGAAAATTATTTTTACTTTACTTATTATGGGCAGTAGAAAATATTAATATTTAATAAAAAAAGTCTTTCCACCATCTGAGGTGCTATCTCTAATCTCTATATAGAAAAATATTTTATTTGAAACTTCATTATATGCTGTTGACAAATTCTATAACATAGAGTTTAGTAATTTTTAAAGTGGATATTTAACTTGTTTGTCTTAGTGTTAAGATATATGTTTTTTAATTTTAATATTTTTCTGTATGATGATATTTTTTTAATGTATTAGTTTTAGTTAGTTATAGTCTCTGACGTTTAAAAACTTTATTATATACTAGATTATGTAAATAAAGTTCATCTATCCATCTTTATCTATCATGGTAGTAACATCGTAATAATTATTATGACATTAACTAATGCATGTATGACAATATGCAATTTCTTATATCGATTGTACAGTTTATTGAATCACGGCGTTTTATTTTAGATTTATCCAATGAAATACCGTATATTTATAAACTATACAAAATTTGAAAGAGAAAATAAAAATGTAATAGAGACATAATACTTCATTTTGAAGCTCATAAAATTTAATAAATTGATGAAATTAAATAACAATTTTTCTTACTTTCTAAAAATGTACTTGTACTTATTTTTAAATTTTATAAAAAAATTGTTGGTCTTCTTCAACTTTGCAGAAACCCAAGCAGTGATCAGTAAAAGTTTGCACGTTTTGTAGCATATCTCTAATAATGTGATTAATCTTAAATAACGATTTTCGAATTCATTTACTGTTTCAGATATCGTCATGTAGACGGCATTTTTCAAAAAACTCTAAAAGAAAAAAATAAGAGGGTTAAATCAGGTGATCATGATGGCCATTCGGTTTTGCACCTCCTACCAATGTACTTATTTAAAAAAGTTGCGTTTATATTGTTTGCAAAACTAAAATACGTAGGAAATGTTAAAATCGTATTAAATAGTTTAACAAGACATAAAACACGTAAAGTTAAAATTGTACTGTTCTCTAATATTTAAAAGTACCCTTGTGAATTCAATTTTCCTTGAATTTCAAAAGGTTCAATTACCTATATTCAGCCCAATAATGATAACATATACATTTACTTTCTGAGGACGTTGAGTGTTATATTCCTGCATCCATCTTAGATTTTCATCTCTTCAATATTGAAAATTGTGTCGATTAACTTAACTATTTAAATAAAAAGTGAACTTTGCCGGAAAAACTACGCGATCAAGAAAATATGAATCCTCTTGTCGAGTTTTAACCGCATTTGTTCCCAGAATTCTTGTCTTCTATCAAAATCATCACCGGACAATCCTTGTACTAAATGATACATCCATACTTACAATTAAAATTTACGACCATCTTGAAAAACACAACATGCTAAGAAAAGAACAAAAAGGATGTAAAAAGAATAGACGTGGTTACATAGAACAACTAACTATAGACTATAATAACCAATCAAGCTAGAAAAACGAATAGAAACCTACATACTGGTTTTATAGCTACAACACTCATGCATAATTAAAAAATTAAAAATCTACAAAATCTTATATCCGAAATGGAAAACGGAACTAAATTTATATAACGGCGTGACCATATTAAAAAGCAGGCCCATACATATCAAGCAAGGTATTCTCCAAGGAGATACACTAAGTGCATAGTTATTTTGCATAGTATGTCTAAATCCTATCTCAGATGCCATTAAACGAACAAAATATAGATTTATAATTAAAGGACTAATCATTTAATCAATTACAACATTAAGTTATATGCGGCAAACCAAAATAAACCAACTTACTGCAATAATATAATAATATTTATATAACCATAAAAAGGCCAAACTCTTTAAGACAGGCAAACTACAACTTGAGCCACACAATAAATCGATGCCATGCAAGAACAAGAAACCTACAAATACCTTCAACTAGTGCAAAATATAGTAACACATAACACAACCAAGAAAGATGCGCTAAAAAACCGATTTAAAAATAGATTGAAAAATGTTGAAAATTGAACTGCAGAAACCTAACTAAGGCCATTAATTTATGCGCAATTCCTGTATTTACACACTCATTTGGTATAATAATATGTAACAACACTGAATTGGAAGATTTAAATCAAAATATAAAACTACATTAACTAAAACTAAAACACATCACCCAAAAGCAGTCAGCAAAGAATAGTGCTACCTGGAATAAAGAGAGGCAGAAGAATAAACGACATCCAAGAAATACATGACAAACAAATAAAGAACCTTAGAGAATATTTCAACAAGCAGACAAGACACTATACAGTACAATAATCAAAGCAGACAAACAGCATACACCATTAGATCTCAATTCCCTCACAGAAGAAGCTGATAAAGCAATAAATCTAATACGGGTAAAGAAAGATGAGTGGGTTAAGAAAGAAATACATGGAAAACATCATTATTTGCTAAACAAAGACACAATTGATAAAAACGCATCAAATTTCTGGCTAATCAACGGGGTATTCTATTCAAAAAAGGAAACATTTATTTTTGCAATACAATAACGTAACAGATCTATGCCAAAAATGTAAGAAGTACAGGGTGGCCAAATTTGGACGTTACTGTATGCTAACGTGGAAACTAGAAATGCTAGAAGAATTTTGATAAGGTTGTCCCGAGGTTAATATTCTGATCTAAGTTTATTGATTGCGAAACAGATTTTTTTACAATTTTTAGTTTCCAAGAAAAACATGATTTTTTGCAGTTTTCTAATATTGCTTCTATTTGGTTTATTTTTTAAGTTATAGAAACAAAACTAACACATCTTATGACCACTTTTTTATGTATAATCCAGTGGCGTATTCAGTATTGTTTCCGACTGTTATATAATGTTATAACATAAAAAAGTTGATCTAATATCTCAAAAATTAAAGTTGATTCTACGCCCATAAGATGTGTTAGTCCTGTATCGATAACTTAAGAAATAAACCAAATAGAGGCCATAATAGAAAACCGACTTTCGATTTCAAAAAATCACGTTTTCCTTGGAAACTAAAAATTATAGAAAAATCATTTTACTACCATTAAACTCATTTCTCAAAATTAGCTTTAGACAACCTTGTTAGAATTCATCTAGCATTTTTAGTTTCCAAGATAGCTTATACTAACTACAAGAAATTTGGCCACCCTGCACATACATACTCAATTAATTTTTATTAAATTCGAAATTGATTGCGCTGATATCCGACATATCTAATAAAATTGGGATAAAGCATATTTAAATTATGTATATAAAATAAAATAGCAAAATTGCAAAATTAAATTCAATTTAAACTATAATCAGTCGTTTTTAATTTTAAAGAAAATTTATAGAAGCAATTTTTAATCTCACTTTCATATTTCATTTTGGAAATAATTTAATAAACTGCACAAAAATAAAGACTAGTGTTTTATTAACTTATTTTTTTCTACAAACCAAATAATTATTATTATTGATAATATTAAAATACTTATGTATTTGGTTTGTAAAAAAAATTAGTTTTAATAAAATATTTATTTTGCATTTTTTATTAGTTTTATTAAATAAGGATTAAAAATATTGAGTATTTTTACATTTATTTGTTATTATTTACTTTGCAATACTAATTTATAAATACAATAGTATATAGTGCCGTTTGGTTTTTAATGTTGCGCGAATTGTAGTTCATATCTTAAATATGTACATATATTAGTTTTAAATTTATGGTATTTATGAGTATTTGGTTTTTATTAATAAAACAATTCCACATATATAATGACTCACTAATTGAACTGGAAATATTGTTCAGAATAATTATGAATGACGCAACAACACTAATAACCCAAAATAAGTATTTTGTTACTTATATCATATAGGTGAAATATTAATTAATAAATTATGAGCAATCAATATTATTTTGAGAAAAAGTGTGAAAGATTTAATTTGCGGCTATGCCCAAGGCTATGCAATTAAAATCTATAGCTTTGGCAATTCAGAGAAATTCAGAAGTAAATTGATGCAGATCCGCAATCAGAAGAATATTAAAAGAATTTTAAAGGCAGGTCTATTATACGATGTGAGATAAAAGCAGAGATAATTAAGGAGTTTCGAACAAGGCAGGTCATTATTGCCTCTTCTCTCCATCGGCTCTCCTTTCTCCATCACGCTCCCGACAATTTAGTTTTTGTCGCTTCCTTCTCCTTCTTTCGCTCGCTTTATTCCTACTAGCTAATTGATGAAGTATGAAGTCATTCTTTATACTTTGATTCTGGATAGACCCGAACAACTGTGTAAAATATTACATAAACTTTTTTAAATTTTATATTAAT
>JARJEC010148693.1:0-22494 GCA_030264575.1 Tachinus sp. AB-2021 | reverse complement strand
AAGATAAAAATTGAGTTTGCAAATATTTGGCTACATTTTTATAGCGAGTAATTTATGAAATTGTGTTTTTTTAATATTTAATTTAGTACGCAATTTATTATATTAATAATAAATAATTTTGTTTGTTAATATAAATATTTTCTAATGTTTCTTATTCATTAAAATGTCCAACAGAGATGGAAAAACAAAGAAATAGAAAATTTAAAAAAAAGTCAATATTCCACTTAAAACGATCTGCAATGCAAAAAACAATAAAATTAAGTAAAAAAGTTGTCATTATTTAACTTAAAACGTTTTGAAACGCAAAAAAATTAATAAATAGGTAAAAAAAGTAAGTAGCTTTTATTCGACTTAAAACTTTCTAAACGCGAAAAAAATATATATATTTTAGAAAAAGTATGTCTTTATTCGGCTTAAAACGTTCTGAAACGCAAAAAAAATTAATAAAAAGTTTCAAAAGATAAATAGTCTTTATTTGACTTAACATGTTCTTAAATGCAATTTTTTTTTAAATAAGTTGTCTTTATTTCACTTAAAACGTTCTGAAACAAAAAAAACTTTTTAAAAAATGTTGTCATTATTCGAATTAAAACGTTCTGAAACGCAAAAATTAAAAAAAGGTGTTTTTATTCGACTTAAAACGTTTTAAAACCCAAAAACGTTTATAAAAATTTTCAAAAAATTTAGTTATTTTATTTAATTCGACTTAAAACTTTTTGAAATTTTTAAATAAAATATATTGTCGTTATTCTACTTAAAACGCTCTGAAACGTAAAAAATGATAAAAAATAAAAAAAATAATAAAAAAGTACTAAAAAGTACTTTTTAGACCCACCCACCAGCCCAATTATTCCACAATCCATGTATTGGATAAAATATCCACCTATATCCTGCAACTAAATACAAATGACAATTTTTATTTAACTAGGTTTGGTTGGAATTTATTTAAAAGACAATTAATGTTAATATACTGGTGCAATATTTTTGCAGGAACAGCGCAGATGAATTTATATTATCCAATAAATGGATAGAGTAATAGCTGGGCTCTAACTCTATATTTCGACGATGTGGACGTCACATCGTCGATATAGAGAAAAGTCGAACAATTAGTAAACGTTCTCAGCAAAACTCATGCCAAACCTGGGCGAGGACGTTACGTAGTAAACCCTATAATATAGATCTCCTGTATGGCACGACTGCACATTAGAAGTGAAGTACGAGAAACTTCTCGCAAAAGCGCAGAGAATAGCTGCGATCAGGGTTGCATTCGTTTACTGGACAATGTCGACGCACAAAGTTCAAATAGAATATAATCCTGATGCACCTGTTGACCAAGAAAACATTCTACAATTTTGGGGGGAACAAGAAGGAAAACAAACCCGAAGCAAAAAAGGCTTAATAGCCTGTGATAGGGAGTGGAGTATGCCTGGTGGAAATGCAAATGGACCAAGAGGTTCTCTTACTTCATGAACCAATTTGCGACAAGCCATGGCAGTTTTGGCACACACGCATAAACTTGTCAGACAGCGACGGCTTCATGTATTGAGGCAAAATAATGCTTAAAGTTTGTTTCCGTAAGAGAAGAGAGACGGCATACAAGAAACAGGGTTAGATGTTGACACTGGATATCATTGTTGAAACCACGTTAGAAAGTGCAACTAAATGACCAGCCGTGGAACGCATGATAAAAACATAAAAAAGAGCGACAAAAGGGAAAATACAGGCCAAGACCAAGTAAACGAAGATATATAGCTGGCAGATGAAGTTATGCCGAACGGTGAACCCATCATCGTCTATGATATCAAGGAGGAAGGGTTGTAAGTAGTCGTAGTCTGGCGGCCTTCGGGTGTTCCAGATGAATCAGTCACAACCTCTTTTAAGGATTTTTACTACTGTACGGTTAGTTACCTATTGTAAAACATTTTTGTGAAATTCTAAATAAAATATTCAATGTTTATGTAATCATAAAACTAAAGGATTCACAAAAAAATTAAAAAGTCGGCCAAAGTTTATTTTAAAACTGTAATTTTTAAAGTTTTTAACAAAGTTTTGAGAAAATTTTAGTAAAATGAAATCAACCTTTTAATCTATTTTTGAAAAAAATAATAAAATGTGAGCTAACAATATGAGAATATAAATTAATGTATGATTTAGTATGATATTTTTATTCTAAATGCGTCTAATTTCTTTTAGATTTATTAATATAATATATTTCATATACTCATAACTAGTCAAGGCAAACTTTTGCATTTTTACAAGTTTCATCGGTTGATAACTCATTGCATGGAACTCTAACTGCTTCATATATCATATTGTTTAAAACGCATTTGTAGTAATACGGTCCTTGTATATCGACTCTGCAAGGTCTTGTCCAACCGCCGCCATCGTTACAATTTGGAGGTTCTGGAAATGAATGTTTTATTATAGTTTATTATTAAAAAAAATCATACAAACTTAAAGGTATGCCAGTGGTTGTAATTGGATCTGGAGTAGATGTACATAGCTGCTCTGTAGTAGTTTCAGGAGTAGTTGATAGCGCTTCAGTAATGATTTCAGACTCGGAAGATACATCTTCAGTACTAGGTAGATCAGTAGTGGATGCTATATCTAAAATGGTTTTAAGCATTTAGTAGTAATATTGTCTATTATTGTTTCAATTGATAGTTAAAAAAAAATCGTGTAGCACCATAGCACATTGCACAAGGCAAATCTCGCACGGTTCATCATTTTATTATAAAAATACGTCACTTCAAAAATATAATCGTTATCAAAACTAACTCAAACAAAAAAAAAAGGTATAAAAAGGCTGCTTTTAGGGAATGCATTTATATTGTAGAGAAATATTAAGAAAATATTTTTTTAAACAAAATAGATTTAATTTTTAATAATAAAAAATCCAATCGCACGGCACTAACGTGTGAAAACTAAATATATTCAAATCTGTGTTGTTGTCTAAAATAGATGTAATTATTTCTAGGAACTATTTCTAGCAACTTTTTAAAAATGGAATGTTCTGTGAAATAATTGGAAATTGATACTAATATTTACCCTGTTCGATGCATCTGCAACAAATAAAACAAAAATACATTACAAATATTGTAAATAATAATTAATTACAATTAAAATTTTTAAATGAAGCCCAAGTTGAAATTAGGATATTATAGTTATTAAATAAGTACTACGCCATTACTCCATTTAGAAATAAATCTTTAAAAGATTCACCTCAAGTGGGGATCGAACAAATAGTAATTATTTAATAATTATAATATCTTAATTTTATAAAGACATTAATTTTTTAATATTTATTTATACTTTATGATATGATATTAACAAAACAAAATTATATTCAAGGAAAATTTTAGAAAAATGTTAAAAACTTTGCAAAATATTCTAAATCATTGAAAAAAGGTTATATCGATAAATATTTAGGAAATGTAAAATATGTTGAAAGTTATAGTAAAATAAAGTAAAATACAAATGTTATTTTGACAAAATTAAAAATAATAAAAACTTTTTTTTGACAAATATCACAAATAATAGATCTTATTAAAAATGCGCTAATGAGAACATGGTACTAATATTAACAATAAACAATATATTCTATCCTATTTACTTACGGTGTGCAAGGTTGCAGGAAATTCTTGTTACAAACAAAATCTTTTTTACATCTTATTGATTCATCATCTTTGAAATACCATTTGTCATCGATACATTCGAAATTACTTTTATCGCAGGTCAGTTCTATACATCTAAAATAATTTTATTTGAATTAATTTACTTGTACACTGTATGAAAATTTTGTTGTTAGTAAGAAAATAACCACGTTTTGCTACAATTGGTGTTCATACCTTTAATATTAAAACAATAGTTCTAACATGGAGCTCATTGTTGTCAATGCAATCTTAAAGTCTGTATCGAATGATCGCCATTACCATGCAGATCATATCCTGTGGAATTGCAGTAATTTTTAGCATTATCACTGCTTTTAGATTTTCTAAATTTTGTACCCAATGTCGGTATAATAATGCCTTAGGATGCCCCCATAAAAATTGCATTGATTATTCATTTTTGAACGCAAAAATTTCTAAAGCAGATCACAATAATAATTTATAGTTACCGTTTCAGTCTTTTAATCCTCTATATATAAATAATAAAAAATGTACGCACCAAAATTACCTATTGCACAACAGACAGTAATATTGGAACTATGTTATAGTGGCTAGTGGAGTTTCAGTGGATTTGGACACAACTTCATTTGGCTGATTCTCTGAAGAATATCCTGATACAAAGTTAAATTTGTTTCAAAATCTCTCAAAAAATTATATGCTCTTGCAAGCCAAATAGGAAATGAAGTGATTTTTGTAGTCGAGTCACACAACTTTTCAATAGAAGAGTTTGTTTTTTCTTTAGAATTTTATAACCATGTACTTACTAATGACTTTGTTCTCAAATTTTTGCAAACTGTACATTAGCAGTGGTTAGAAAACGGTTTTCCTAGTCTAAATTTTTTCCTATCGAGCACTTTTCTTTGTCAGAGTTGTAGGAAGGTTTTTGTTAAGCAACGAATAATATTAAATACCCACGTAGATAGCTAGCAAAGTAGATGTACAGAATCTGTTAAAAGAAAATCTTAGGAAATTTTATTTCTAAGTAAAGAGAATGTCATGGCTTTTTGAAGGAATAAACAGATCTGATGTTGTGGATGCAGTTTATAACGCCTTTAAGTTTGTAATCATTGACAAGATAAAATTATAATACATAGCAGAGTTGTTGGCAAAGACCAAAACTTGGACTAAGTGCAAAGTGAGATGTCATAAACAAAGATGTTTTGGTAAATGATAGAAAAACAAAGCAACCTCTAAAAACGTATGCACAAAATTAAAAATAATACTACAATTTTATATTTTAACTACAAATCAAAATGAATGAAAGCTTCTAGTAAGTAAGCTTAGATGCCAGACTGAGATGTCCTCCATCTCAAATAGCGCTTTAAGCTAGTAATCATTTGTTCTACCGACCTCGGGTACAAAATCTGCTGCTTGATTAGTATACGATTTACCCTTTTAACCCTTAATGCATGTTTTTTTTTGTTTTTATTTAAAAACTCATTTAATTAAAATAGGTACTCCAACATGCGTAAAAATGCTTAAAAATATTTTAACAATAAACAAGCTAAACATATTTTGTTTGCAAAGAAAACACTTGCTAAACAACAATTAGAAAAGATCAAAGTAACCCATTTATTGGAGTAGATTTTATTTTTATAGCATGTTGACACTGCTGAGTAACATAAATTTGTTAACAAAATTTTTAACAGATGTTTCTAGGAAGTCAAACATACTTACATAACTTAGAAGTTACTGTGCATTTATGTGTTAAAAACAGATTTGATGGAGAAAAATTTTGATAGAATGCTCCATAATATGGGAATGTAAAAATCATTACTGACTTAATCGGTAATTAGAAGAAAAAACAATCGGCCTTTTTGTAGTTTTTGTAAATGTTGTCACGGCTGCACTCACAGATGCTACTTTTTTAAGGAAGCAGTCTCAGTGCGGTGTCAAAACAGTCAGCTTCCGGAATCTATTTGTTGAGGACATATTTTATTATTTTTACCTGTGGGGAGGGACAGTTCTTGTTTGCTAGAGGAAACCACGTGCTCCACTTCATTAATGTTGGTTGACGTCATCAGTCAACGTTTTAAATTTTAGTTTTAGAGTGTTGTGAAATTTGTTGCTTTTTGTAGAGAACATGCCAACAATAAATTATAGAAGTCGAAATATTTGCAATGTTTTCTCTTTCATGCTTGCGTTATTGAACTGAATTGTGGAGACTATTGAACGCTTGAGCGTCTGCAGACAGGCGTGAGAGTTGCTACTTCCACCTAACCAAATTTTGCTTCAGTCAAACTTTTGTTTATTTGTTTCTGCAGTGGAACGGGAACTTAAATTGTGCAATATTGCTTATATGAAAAAATACCAATTACTTAAAATAACCTTTTTTATGTTTGCATTTTAGGTAAATATTGTAATTTAAAATTGATTTTCTAATACTGTATTTAAAGTATTTAAAATGATATATAAACAATAATACAATACTGTGCATTGAAAATTTTAAAAAAGATATATAACATATTAATCTAATTTTATTTGTAATTGATTTCGAAAATTTCATATATATATATATACATATATATATATATATATATATATATATATATATATATAGAGAGAGAACAAAAATTGCAGAAAAGTGTCTTAAGTTTTATTTATGATACAAAATAAACATTTTTATTTAGTTGAATTTAATATTTTTTGTTGATAAGTTAATGATAATACGTACGGTTCACATGGTTCCCGACAATGATTACATTTTGTGTTTACAGGACATAACAAAGTACTTCCATGTACTTTAATTTGATTTCCGTCCAAAACTGGACAAGTAAAAAGTGTATTAAAATATTCTGCAATGCACCTAAATATGTATATACTAGCAATTCAAATTAAAAAATATACCAATACTTACGGCGCTGGATTTTCTTTAGAAGGTTCAGGTGTACAACGTCTATTGCACATTGCTCCAGAAGGACATTCCAGAATGTTAACATTATTTTCAAGGAATACTGTAACCTTATTTAAATCATTATCATTACATGCGAACCAGTCACAATTATTTCCATATGCACTTGCAGAAAGAAATAATAAAGCATCTACAATTTAAATATAAAATTAGTATAAAGCATTTTTTGTAATTATCATATATTACTAATAAAAATCATTTTATTATTTGCTAATTTAACTGTGAATTAATTTTTCTGCAACACATACATTTATATTATAAAAAATGGCAAATAAGATAAAAATTAAGTTCGCAAATATTTGGTTACATTTATGTAACCAGTAATTTATGGAATTGTGTTTTTTATTAAATATTTAAATTAGTACGCAATTTATTATATTAATATGTATAATGTAAACTAATTTTATTTGTATATATATATATATATATATATATATATATATTTATTATCGGTTTATAGCGTTCTTCCTCGCTTTCCGACACCTAATCTCCATTTTTCTCGGTTCAATATATTTTTGTTTGTTAATATAAATATTTTATATAATGTTTTTTATTCATCAAAATATTCCAATATAGGTACAAAAATAAGTCAAATAGAAATTACATATAATTGTTATTTATATTTTATTTTGTAGTTTTAAAAATTCTATACAATATAAGAAGAAAAATAATACTATGGACATTCTTTTGTGATTAAATTTGTGAAAACACCTGCTGGGGGTCTATCTCCATTTTTTGATTACACAGTAATGGGTGAGTACGCGAACTACTATTGTATGAACTACTGATCTAGATTGTTAACCGCCCACCCATCCAACTAATAAAAAAAATATATTAAACCTTTCTTTTGTAGTTAAATTTGTCTAATGGCGTTAATGTCATTTTTTTAATTACTCAATAGCTGAGCTACTATGGGGTTAACTAAGGGCCAGATTATTTATTTTTGCAACTTGCCCATCCGTGCAGCCATTTATTTATCAAGAAATTGGATATTAAACCTCATTTGTGGTTAGATTTGTAAAAACGTCTCTAATAAGTTTTATGTTTTTGGTGGGTCAATATAGTATTAACTATTGGTCCAGATTATTTGTAACCAGCTCACCCACTCAGCTATTTATTAATCAAGAAATTGGATATTTTTTTCTTTTGTGATGAAATTTGTAAAAAAGTATTTCTTGATTAAATGTATATTTTTTAATTACTTAATAGGTGGATAGTATTAACTGTTGCTCTAGATTATTTATTTTCTATTCATATTTTGTTTTCAATATTTATCAATATTGGAACATAAATAACAATATAATAATATTACCTTTTATGTTTTGTGGAATATGTATTTATAATATTTAATCATGTTGTATCCGGATCTCCTCTTTAAAATACACTGAACTTATATTGCTTGTTCAAATATATAATTACTAAAAAAAAAGATGCTAACCTTGCTCTCCTTTTTTTAGCCCTAGTCATCAGAATAAATTGCATACATTATCTAAGTAGATCATGACTAAATTATATGAAAATAACACCATTCATGCAAAACAAATACTGATTTGAAAATATTTTTGTAAATCCATTAACGTAATTTATTTATACAGGGTGTATAAATACTGTTTTAGAATGTTTTTGACGCATTTTATGCGTTTGTCGTATTAAAAACGATGATTTTTTTAAAGCTTAACCGAACCAAGTTTTTTTTAATGAGGATACCTGAGAACAAAAGAAATACTCTAAGGCCAATTAAAAAATTAAAAAATATAAATAAAATGATAAAGAATATGATCACTTTTGAAGAAAAACATTTTTTCAACCACGTGCCCATGTAAAATTCTGAACTCATCTGAAGCAAACTATTATATTCGACAAGCAACCAGAATCACAAAGCCAATCCGACAATTAAATAAAAAATGATTAATAGAAAAGTTTAAAATTAATTATCCAATTTCATGTTGGTATAAGCGGCAATAATCAAATGCAGGCAATTGATTAACTCTTTATAAAAGCTCATGGCCTTAGTAATTTCTTAAGCGCATTGAAGCTGGAACACTGCTACTAAGGTGCTAGTTTATCGGTGGTAGGCAAAATTAAAATCTTTGTTTTGAAAATAGTATTCAATGTTTGTATTTATAATGACAAAAACTGAAACAAAAATTTCCTAAAAGAATAATCAAGCATATTTTTGTGTTTACTGTACCTACCTTTATCAGTGATTTGTAATATTTGAATTTTTCTTTATATTAAAAGAAAATATTTTTTATAATTTTGTGTATCTAATAAAAACTTTTTTTGTTTGCAAAATAACAATATGCAAACTACGATTAATGAAAAATCATTGAGAGTTTTTACTTAACTAAAATTTTAGACTCTCATAACCCTATGATTGTTTGATATTTCTTCATATATCTTTAATTTGGAAAACAACTGCTAAAACTGGTCAATTCGTTGTAAATGAGTTTAGCAGTCATTTGGATCAATTTAATACAATAAACTAAAATATTACTTAGCAACTTTTACAAAAATATGACCAAATAATTACCATCAAGAGTTTAATTTAATTCAGTTTTGCAACATATGACAAAACAACTCCTTCTTATTTAACTTATTCACTCTGTATAAAAATAAAACATCAAAGTTTTAACCCAATTATTGCACAATATAAATAATTAAATAAATATGTTTGCTATAAAAGTTACCTTGTTCACAATTTCAACAATTATTAAAATTATAAATTAAAAAAATAAACAAACACAATTGTATTAAAATTACTGCATTGAATTTGCAAGAAAATTTTTCCAAATATTTACATTAACATTTTTATCTTGTTTGCTACGTAAAATTTAGATATATAAATGAAGAAAAAATGTTCAAATTTATATTCCAAGAAGAAAATCAAATCAAAATGAAATTTTTCATATGTAAGAATAATTATTTAAATAATATTTAATGTAATACATTTTAATTGTAGATGCAACTCTTGTTGTTTGTGCAAGTGCACAAGTTCCATGCGATACATTTAATTGTGATCCACTTGATTTAAGTAAAGTCAGTATTATTACTTCAACAGGTCCGGTTAATTTGAATTGCGCCGTTGGAGAAAAATGCAATTCGAGATCACTAGCACCGTGTGCTCCGTAAGTATATAATTTAAGACACATTTTAAAAACACTTTTTCATTTAACAATATTTCAATTTTCAATTGACAATTTATTACATTTGTTAACATTCATCATATTTTGAATTAAACAATTTTTAACATTTTTTGATATTTCTCGACATGTTCAAATAGTTTTCAATTTTTTACATTACTTTTTATAACAAATTACTTAAAAATAATGTTGCCAAAAGTTTAAAAATATCATTTTTACTTTTTGCAACATTTTTTTCAACTTTTCACTGTATTTTGCATACATTGCTTTCGACAATTTACAATAATTGTTTAACAAATTAAACAATTTATAAAGTTTTAACTACATTTTTTTATTGAGATCATTGAGACTTTCACATTTAAAATAACTTAAACCGCAACAAACATTTTTTTCAAACATTTTTCAATTTAATTTTGCCTACAACAAATTGTTATGAGATTGTTTAACCGTTTGCAACAATTCTTGACCTTTTATTAATATTTTATGATTATTTACAATTTTCTTTAATATTTCTGATCAATTTTGATATTTTGCGAGCATTTTTATTACATATAAAAATACAAAATCTTTCAATCATTTTGTTGGATATCTAAACTTGCGATATTTCTGAAATTATATTGCACCGGGCAGTTGTCACTTGATTCGAATAAGTTAAGATTTATTTAAATAAAAATTGACATTTGTCACTTGATGGGATACAGGAATATCGTAATTAGAAATAATATCCAATAATTGGTGGGTGGGTTCTCATAGTTATAAATACAAAAACAATAGACTATAGTGACCCAACCACCCACATATCTATGGTGTCATCCAATTATTTCATATTATATCCACCTACGATGTTCCTGCAATTATATAACACCAGGTGATGAATGCCAATTGTCATTTATTATTTTAGGTTAGAATTTATTTAGTTGAAAATTGACATTTGTCGCTTATTGCAGTATATTTGCAAAAACACAGCAGGCAAAAATAGTATCCAATAATTGGATGACGCAATAGTTGGGCGGGTTTAGAGCACGCTATAATTTTCAACTTAACTTAATTTCATTAATTTAAAAAAACTGTACAATTTTATTAAATATCTAACAAAATATCCTGACACTTTGTATCTTTTCTTCCTTATTATTAAAATCTGTTTTCTTTTCTTAATTTAAATAATTTATTACTTTTAGATGTATTCCTAACAATTGTAATGATGTATTTACTTGTCTTACCACTACTCAAGTACAAATTGGATCCCTAACACTACAGTGCGGTCTTAATGAAGTTTGCAATGAATATGCTAAGGAACCATGCAGCAATCCGTATGTACTTTTACAGAATTAGAGTTCATAATTTATTTAATTAACTAAAATCAAAATCACCTTTTTGTTACTTTAAATTGACTTGCACAAAATTTAGTCTCCAAAAATGACTAATTATGACTAACAAGCTGATATTCATTTTAAATGCGGCCTAAATATTTTGGAGATACAGTCAATCACATTTTTTCCTACTTTCGCTCGAAAACAGAAAAGTATCCGTGTGAACGGCTTTATTGTAAAATTACTAGATTTTTTTGCCAAAAATTTAAAAATCCTTAATTTTTTTGATGCCTCTATATAGATGAAGTAAAATTATTATCTATTAAGCTAATTTATAATTATTTTTACTTATAATTGATATATTCCATTATTTATAAAAATACTGTCAAATTAAACTAGTTTGAGACATGTTTAAAGTTGATCAAACACATTATTAAAATTATTATAACTAACATTTGTTAAAATAGGTTACACCAACATACAGTTTGAATGGTGTGAGTTTAGCATTAGGTATGCAAGGACATGAATTGGCGAGGAGTGCTGCGTGTTTTTGAAAAAACAGTAAGAACAAATTGTAATAGCTATAGAAAAGTCAACATAAACCGGTCTATAAAAGGCGTTTTTGCGCCTATGTCTATGTTGGCTTTGCTGTAACAGAGCAAGACTGATATGGCGCGGCCACTGCGTTTCATTCCTATACAAAAACTTGTTGCGTCTCTCAGAATTATTTCTCTAGAACTTACATGTGTATCGTGTGCTAAACTCAAACTAGACAAATTATAAGGATACAATTTATCACAGCAAACATTTAAAGAAAAATGTCTGGGCATAGAGTAGAAATGAATGTCAGTATTCCATAGCTCATACTATACTAGTTAAATCACTCATTGCTAATCCAACTTTGCTTATAGCCTCTATAAGTTAAGCTATCCATGTTGACGGACTAAAACCAGAAATTGACAGCTCAACTTATCTACTGGCGTCTAAGAAAAACAAAAAAGAGACAGAAAATAAAAAAAGGTTAATCGATGAAAAACAAGTAATAGTAAATAGATAGTACCAGACGGCACAAGATGGACTAGTATGGAAGTTCACAAAAAAGGTTTACGTCCGCACAGGCGTGGACTGACCAAGTGGAGGATGTAAAAAATTCTACAATAGTCGTTTGACCGCGAATTTTCAAAACAAAGTAGCCAAGGTCACCTTTTTCCACACACAAATTGTAGAGCCAGTTCGTCTCTGTACACAAAAGTGGACATCAAATGCCCCATAAAAAAATTAAAAAAACTCTAAAAAGTTATGTTAATGGTCAAGCAAGTCCCTACCAGTGTTATCAAAGACAACATATAAAATAAAACGCAACTTGCTTAAATGTTTGCTGTGCTAAAAATTAGCCATTCTCACTGTCTAATTTTAAATAACATCTTATAGGTATTTTTTTGAGCGCTGATTACTGTGCTACTGTTAAAATTTAATTGATGAAAAGATATACATAATTAAATGGTATTTTAGATGTATTCCAAAACCAGAATGTGAAGGCGGATTTACCTGTCTTGATTCTACTACATATTTTAATGAAATCACAAATACGCAAGGAAAATGCTCAGCAGGAACTGTATGTAACAAAGACATAGTGACACCTTGCACCCCGTAAGTAATTTCAAAATTATGTTAAATAAATAGGTTTTTTTTTTCAATTATTTGTGTTATTCTACACAAGCGGTGCGCAAACTACGGTCTGCAGGTTGCATGCGACTATTCGGTGTATTTTGTGCGGTCCGCTAGCTACAGACTTGTAGAAAAAAGTTATAAATTATGTAATAATACTAAAACTTATATTTTTGACCACATTAACAAACTTTGTTTATTCGTTTGTTCTCACTTTCCGATTACCATTTAGCATTTCCGAATTTTAATTTATTATGTGGCCTTTAAGTTTATCCACCCCTGAGATATAAACAAATCAATGATAATCTGCTCACTATAAATTAAAAATAGTTTTAATTGATATGATTACAGTACTATAATGTTATTTGCCCGAGTAAAGATTATTAACAAAGTCAAGATGATTTTTTAATGCATTATTTTTTTGTTTCAGATGCATCAATATTGGTAAGACAATTTTTTTAGAAATCTCAGTAATTGCAAAAAATAAATAAATAGTTATCGCAGATAGATATGTTGAGCTGGCACAATCTATGTTGTAAAACTGATTGCAATTTAATGATTAATTAAAAGTTTTTTTTTCACAGCACCAACAACCACAACTACGAAACCGTTTGGTAAGTGATTTGTAGCACATTTTATTTACATTTCATAATGTTAATTAAGAAATACTTAACAATTGTATGCAATACTTTAATTACGTGCAATATGCCAATAAATGAAACTTAAAATAAAGTATAAAATTACATTAATATATAATAATACGTTACTAAATTTGCATTACAAACATATTAAACATAATGTAACATAAAAATTAGTTTATGTTACATTGACCTCAAATATAATTTAAAATTTGAAAAATGTAAATTCGTTAACATCAATATATAAAAATAATACTTAGCTTTTTATTTGATGTTTATTAAATCTATTTTCGAAAAAATCCGAATCATTTTGCAAATGTCTAATTTTTATTTGATTTTTAGTTACTCCAAATTGTAACGATGGAAGTGGATGGATGAGACGATGCAGAGAAGGGCCTGTTGGTTGGTATTACAAATGTATGCCAGCTGGTTTTGGATCATATCAAACTATACAACTGCCATGCGACAACATAGCCAGCGATTTAGTTTGTAGAAATGCATGGGTTTGCATATATTAGATGTACTAACCTCAAAGTTTGATTAGAAATAGTTTTTTTAATTAACCATTTTCATTAAAAATATTTGTATTTATTTAACCTATAACAATAAATATATTCATTTTATATTTAAAACATTTGCATTATTATGTCTTTTAAGCGATTTAAATAAGAAAATTACTATTAAAAATAGTTCAGAACCTTGTTTAGTACGAGTATCTTAGCCCCAAAGAGTTGGCGCAGTCCACAAGGCGGAGCTTGTAATTTTAGCTGACTGGAAAAAAACACGATCATCATCAAGTCTAAAGAGTGCAAAATGAGCCAACAGAACAACGCAATTTCTATCCATGATGCGTAACAGGTGGATCTAAACAAGAAAAGAAATGAGAAACAGTCCTGGGCTAGAATGTCCTGCATAGAACTCCAACTTGAAGTGAGCCATACGCGTAGCGTCTGCATACTGTACCATTTCTACCAAAGCAATAATGGTTAATGTAGGAACTATCACTTTGCATGTAAAACGGTATTACAAACCCAGTAGCGCTATGTAGAAAAGGTCGGTTAAAGAGCTTATCACTAAAAAACGAGAAGAAGTCCGGCAGGAAAACAGCGAGATGGCAAACTCGACCAAAACTGCCAAAACGGACAAATAGATTACTTGTTGAAAATTATGTTCGACTACTTTTTGATCAGGTTTTATTTTATTTAATTATTTAAAACTGTAAAACATAACGGACGTTTCGGAATTTTATGTATATTTTATTATTCTATTAAAAAAGAATACTACCCAGGTGTAAGAGCAATTTTTGTGCAGAATATCATAATAAATATCCTGATATGTGGAAGTGCGTATAAACTGCCATAAGTAATATTCCCAAAAGAATGTAAAGCAAAATTGATACCAATGAAGTAATCCCGCAAGGCAATGTCATTGGTGGTTATGAACATACTAAATGAGGTTATACTAGGCAAAATTGTTTAACAATAAAATTGACAAAAATACAAGTACGAGAAATTATTAACAATCAATCAGTAAAAGCTTGTAGATCTGGATATTGAAAATCCTCTCTCTAATTAATCAAATGTTAGGATTACATTGCTTGGCTTTTATATCATATAATTTGATTACATAACAGCTGGGTGGGTAGGTTACAAATTTAAATAATATTGACCATAGTTTTTTTTCCAGGATATGGTTAGTTAAGCGTCTCTGTACTACGGTCCTGATGATCCTATTGTACATCTATTGCAGTTCTGTCTCTTTTATAAAATCCAGGAGTTTTTGCAAAATTATAATCTTTGACCAAATAAATTGTGCGTTGGATGTATTATGCTTCGCATTCGCACAGCAGATGCTGCCGAGTCTCTTCTCTATTCTATTGAGACTACATTGTCCAGTAATCAGTCTCGTAAACCTTCACGGTGTAATTCAACTCGATATAAAATACTTTCTTTTCCGTATTTTGTGGTTGTTCTATTAGAAATAATCTTGTGTGATGAATCCATTGACAGCTTTTTTTTACATGTTTCCTTGCTAATTTGCATTGAAATATTTCTTTTCCGGTCTCCTGTGGAATCCCCAAAGTGAGTTCTGGGCCAATAAATATCCCAGTTATTCGCTTTTTGGCTAGCTGGTCGGTATTTTGGTGCCCAGGCGCACTTTTTTTATGCCAAGTACCTCACTCAAAACTGTTGATATAATTCATCGGAAAAATTTGGATTTTATTACTGGCCATCGTAACGTCTGCAATGCTGCTTGGCATTATGGTAATCGGTTTGTTGAATTAAACTTCCGACTTTATAATGTGCCTGGCACACCACTCAAAACGACCACTTCCGTTTGGAAAACTGAGACATATTTGCACAGGGATAGCATGATCTGCCAGCAAAGGTGTTTGCCTTAATATATTCCAGCTCTGGTGTCATTTTGGTTTTTGGCCCAATTTGTGTACCAGATATTTCTTTGCCTTGTGTCCGAGTATTAAGAGCACTAATTAATATTGATACCACAATGACCAACCTACGCGCCTGACTATTGCGTTATTAAGGAATTAAAAAATAAACCTCTCTAGTAACACAAATTTTAGATCACCCTAGGTGGGTTGAATATTCAATACTTATTTTATTATTTGCGTAATAAATATAACTATATTCCACCAAATAAGGACTTGACGTACGGGCTAGAATCGATGTAGCGGACTCCGGAGGAAGACAACACAACAAACAATAACACCAAATGCTAGCTGCACAGTACACACGCTGTCTCTATTTCATGTTTGCGACAGCAATCCTCGCCCCTGCGTTTCTGTCGCGTTTACATGCTCCCGTCTTAACATCTAAAACCCATAACTCGGACAAATCTCAATCAAAACAGGTCATCCAATAGTGTTTTTGAACCGTCGCGCTGTTATCTTTCGCACTGTGTAATAAAAACATTATGTTGACCAGGACCTCGCTTAGACCCTTTTACTCAGATAAAATAGGTAATCCTTGAATAACATTTTTAAAACAACAAAACAACTTATGTTTGAAACGTTTTTTTCAACAACGTTTTGTTGTTTGAATATAATTCTATTTAAAAAAATAAACGTTTTGATATAGTTTATTTTATTTGTACTGATATACTTTAAAGGTAAATTGAATACGTTTTTTATTAAGAATCAATAGACCATATAATTGCAGAGTGCACGAATCTAGCCCAATCAGATTACCTGAGATGCCATAATCAGGTTTGTAAAATTATCCACAGGCACATCACAATCAAATGGGTTATCAATATAACGCAGAGCCTGTACTGTATAATGAAAACTGCATATTATATTGGGACAAACAAATTTTAACTGACAAAACTGTAGACCACAATAAACCTGACATATTATTGGTAAAAAAAGAAACCAATAGTGCAATAATAATAGATATTAAGTCCCTTTAAATCATAATATACAATCATCCATAAAAAAATGATAAATTCAAAAATCTGGCGATTGAAATTAAACGAATTTGGAAATTAAAATGTCAAGGTGGTATTTATAGTAATATCTGCTACAGGTTTGGTACCTAAATACTTAACCAAACATCTAAAAATAATTGATGTTCCAGAGTATTTTATCAATGAAATGCAAAATGCAATGTCTTCAAACCTGCTACATCACACGACGGTTCTTAATGTCCGAGGCTATAAGATAGCAAGTTCCCACAAAAAATCAGTTTCTAGACTGAGATATTCAAGCCTACAAAAAAAATAATAACAACTCACTTTGACTAGAATAATAATATATTAAATATTGACGTATTTCTACTTTTAATCGTTATATAAAACATTACCTAGTCGGCTGTTTTTTTACTTAAAAAAAAGCTCAAAAAAATCAATTCAAAATGGCCCGAAACGCCATTTCATGGAATAAAGTTTATCACCTTATTTTTAAAACAAGTTTTCAATATTTATGTTCATTTAAAAACAAAAAGAAAATAGTTAGTTTTAGTTATTTTGCAACTCTTCTAAAAAAATTTAAGTATTTTAAGCATTATCAAGTTAATGTATTTCTGAAAAATAATTTTGAAAAATTTCCATTTTTTTTTAGAATTATTTCATGCCAATTAGACACTTAAATAGGTCCGCGCAAAATGATAATATAAAGACAATTCAAAAAATTTCAATTAATATTTAAAAATTTTATGTTTTGCCTCATAAATAAATTCACTTTAATAATTAAAATAATATTAAAGCATTTAATCGACAAATTAATATAATAAAAATTTATATATTTTTCTTTAAATTATGTTTATTGTAATCTTAATAAATACTTATTTTAAATCTAATATAAAACTCATGTGAATTTTAGCAAATATTAGCAAATATTAATTGCATTTTTACACACAACATCAGTTGATTTATTTTCACAAGATGTTTTGACGGTGTAATAACTAACTGTGCCTAATATGCACTTGTAGTAGTATCCCGGGGGGCCTTGTCTGCACGGTCTTCTCCAACCACCTCCATCGTTACAGTCTGGAACTATTGGAAATGTTTTTATTATAATAAATTATATTTATATATAAGATTAATAACTGACTTGTTATCGGTGGTTTTGGCGTTGTTGGTGTTATTAGTGGATTTTCTGATGATGTTGCTGGTGAATTTGATGTTGGTTTTGTTGTTGGTGATTCTGTTGATGATGCTGGTGGATTTGATGTTGGTTTTGTTGTTGGTGATTCTGTTGATGATGCTGGTGGATTTGATGTTGGTTTTGTTGTTAGTAATTCTGTTGATGATGCTGGTGGACCTGTTGTTGCAGTTGCAGAATTATCTGTTAGTAAAAAATAAGCAAAAATCAATAAAAGTATATATATTTTATTGTTACATTACAAATATTACAAACTAATATTATTTTTATATTTACAACAAGAATACTATTTAATAAAATTTAATTAAAAATATTTTTTATAAAAATTATTCTATTTACCATCCGGAATGCATCTGAAACAAAATTGTAGATAATTATTGTTGTGTGTTATATTAAGTAGAAACTTACGGTTCGCAAGGATTTTCATAGTTACTATTGCATTTGAATGTAGGTGCACATTCACCCAATATGTTATCATCTACTTTATAAAATGAACCATCGGGATTACAAACAAATGTGTCGCATGCTGCCTGTGGTACACATCTAAAATATTTAACAGTTACTTAATACATTATTATAATAATTGGTTAATAATTAATAATCAAGATATTGAAGAATATTATTAACTGCCATTAACAGATGCCGATTATAATATTTTACTATTGGTCGATATACCTATAAAATTTAATTTTGTTTCGCAACAAAAATTCAAGATTTCGCACTGTTTCAAGTTTTGTTTTTTCCATATGCCAATTTTATAAGTGAAATACATAGTTTGTTGATTTTAATAGGCAATCAAAACAAAAATTAAATTATTTAAAATATTAATATGTATTGTCGTTTTTTAAATACTTACGGCTTACATGGTTCCTCCTGATCTAAATTGCATAATGTATCTGAGGGGCATGTATATTTGATATTATTTATATTAAATGTGTAAGGTTCCTGAGCATTACACGAAAATACATCACTGCAATCCTTTGGAACACACCTAAAATATAATTTATTCAACAAACAACATTATTTCATATCACATTAAAAAATATATTTTTAATAAATGTTGCAAAAAATTATTGCAAATGTTATAAAATATCAAATAAAATATTTAAAAAATGTTAATATATTTGAGAAAATATATTTTGTAAAAAAAAAAAAATGTGAAAAAATGTTGACATCACATTCCTCATGTTCAAATATTTAATTCAAAATATATACAAATATGAGATACTATCTATTTAAAGTTTTCACAGATAGATCGAATTTCCAATCCATTAATTTAGTTGATAATTTTTTTTCAATTTTTCATTTTTTTACAAATTTTTGTGTGATTTTTATTATTTCTTATTAAGTGCTTGAGAATTGTAAAAATACGAATGATTTTAATATTCTGACATAAAAAAATATATAAAAATAAACAAATGGAAAAAATATATATATAATAAGAAAATGTAGTCAAAATGACGAATAATGTCAAAATCATCTTATAAGATGTCAATAATTATCACTGGACAACAAAATTTTTTTTCTGCTGCTTGAGTTTGTGTAGTCAATTTCGATACTATAATTATATTTTATTATAAAGTACTGAACGTATAATTAGTTTGATTAAATTGACTCCAGTTCTCGTGATAAACAGTGCAATTAAAACTATAGTATATGTAAGAAAACCACTTGTTAATTTCTCCACTACGTTGAACAGCACTACTGAGGCTGTTATTGAAATCATAGATATCTCTCCCCCATATTAAAGGCGGAGGGATTGCCATATGATAGCAGACTACTACTGCACTTTACTAAGGTCCTGACCAAAAATACAATAGAGAATCACATACAAAACGATTTTCTTAATTCATATCTGTATTTTTCAATATTTTATTATTAGTTTTGTTGTTTGTGATATACTTATTTCTATTTAAAATCTTTTTTTTTTAATATATTAGATATTTTTAAAAATTTTATTTCAAGTATCAATATCTCAAAAAATGGAGTAAATTTAACAAATATGTTATTATTTTCGTAAATAGTAGACCAGAATTATGTAAGTTTGACTAATAAATCCCATCCCGCAGAATAAATGTTACTCTGAGTTATAGAAACTTTTTAATGTCTAAAATATTGCAAAATGTTAGCAAACGTTAAAAAAATCAAAAAGTTATAAAGTATTGTAAAATGTCAGAATATATTAAAAAACGGACGTGAAATGTCATGGGCTGTCAAGAAATGTTGAGAAGAAATGATTATTTGTCAAATTTATCCAATTCAACCAAGAAATATAAATTTTGCAATAAGTTTTAATAATTTAAAAAAAAATTACTAATGATTGTCAAAATATTTTTGATACTAGATAAATAGGGGATTAGATATATTAGAAAAAGCTTCCTAATGTTGTAACAGTTTGGGTTAAAGTAAAAAACTGTTCATACGTTAAGCATGTTTAATGCAATCGACAAATGTAAGAAAATATTGTGAAATACTAATAAATATCAAGAAAAATTTTTCCAATAAAATTTTAAAAAAGTCGAAACTTTTTCCAGAAATATTGACAACAACTTGTAGCCACACAAATTGTCATAAAATATAAAAAAAATTGTTTGAAATATATTTGTAAATTATCAATAATCTAAATTTGTTTTAAAATCGTCTATATGAACAATATTGATAAATACAAAAAAACATTTAAAAAATAATAATAAGATTTTTTTAACCATTCCGATTATTAGATATATTTATTAATAAAAAAAAATATTTGAAAAAAGTTTGAGCAAACTCAAAAACAAGTAAACTGTCAAAACAATGTTGCAAAATATTGTTACAATTAAAAAAAATCGGAAAACGTTAAGAAAATAAAAAAGTTTAAAATTGATCCAATTTCACATTGCTACAAGCGACAATAATCAAATGCAAACAATTATTTCATCCTGCCGCCTGTAGCAAAGTGAAATTAGTTAATTGATTGTAATCTTTTTTATCAACTTTTCTTGCCGGATATTGGTTGCCTGTAGAGTATAATGTTATTCTGCGATATAAACAATGTTTAAAAATTTTGAAATTTCCGCCAAAAACAATGTAGGAATTTTATGTTTTTGCAGGTATATAACCACGCATTTTTTCTGAAGTGTTTAAATCGTACATTCCAAAACTGTAAAAAAAGTGCTATTATAAAATTCTTAAATTGTTTTTGGCGGAATATTTATCAATCATTGTTGATAAGTACTTCTGTGTATAGGTTTTGTAGCATTTTTATATTTTCTATAAGAAAGACGTATAACCACTCACTCTGACTTTATAAGTATTAAGAAATGTCTGCAAAGTTTCGCAAAGTGTTGTAAAATGTCTACAAATATTTAAAAATGTATAGTAAAAGAAAATAAAACATTGCAATCAACGAAAATTAAAAAGTTGAAGTAATGTCTAAAATATGATCTAAAATATTAAAAACTAATTGTTGCAGAATATTGCAAAATTTGTCAAAAAGTAGTTTGAAAGTCATAAAAATTTGCAAAATATTATAAAATATTTTAAAAAAATTTCTGTCTGTAAGTATAAATTTAAAAATAGACACTGTTAGTTTTAACCAACTTCCAATAAAATATATTGGAAAAATAATTAACAAACCCACAAACATTTTCAAAAAGTTCATACAAGTAATATTAGGACGACTTACGGATCACATGGTTCTTTCTTCCTACTGTTACATACTAATTTTCCTGTGCAATGAACAACACTATTTCCTATTATAACGTTGGTCACATTATTTGGATCACATTTGAATTTGTCACATTTAGGATTTGTTTGTGCATTTGTACAAAGCATCAGCGACACAACTAAAAATATTGAATTTATTTTTTTATTAAATCTATTAATATTAAATATGCTTTTTACTTACATAATATTAGCAACTTCATTTTGAATCTTTCTTGTTACAATCGGATTTTGGAATGTTCTATGCGAATTGCATTTATATACATTTTTTGTGAACAAACAAGATAAAAAATTATTTTGTAAATATTTAAAAACTTGAAATATGCACATAGAAATGTTCGTTTGAAAATTGATTTATTGTATTATTCACGTATAAATGTTATACACAAGGCAAAAGTTGTAAAAATAATTATCCAAAATAACCAAGATAAATTAAACATTATTTTGATCTTGATCTAAATAAATATATTTATTAAATAATTTGATAATTCTAAAAAAGTATTTAAAATTTAAGATATTAAAAAAAATGAAAATGATATAAATTAAATCATTGAAAAAATGTATCGACAGTTATTCTTCTTCTTATTGTGCTGTCGGAGGTTGGCAATCATCATTGCAATTAGGATCTTCGACGCTGCAGTTTTAATAGTTGGACCGATGTATGTTCATACCACTTACGTAAGTTCTTCAACCACGAGGTTCTGCGACGCCCTATGGATCTTCTTCCTTGTATTTTTCCTTGCATAATTAGTTGTAAAATCGTGTATCTCTCTCCTCGCGTAATATGTCCAAGATACTTTAGCTTCCGTTTTTTAATCGTATGGATCAGTTCT
>JARJEC010148685.1:0-12951 GCA_030264575.1 Tachinus sp. AB-2021 | reverse complement strand
AATTGCAGCACAGTATTTCTCCATAACTTTATATTTCGTGAAACAACGCACAACTGAGCATTTGTTTTATAAAGAATTGCTGCGATTAATTACCGTATACCTAGATACCACGCCATTCGACTTGCCACAACGTTTAGTTGCATATGATTATTCGATTAAAATAAATTCATTAATTTAGCGCTACAAAATAAAAGTCGGCACAATAACTCGAGAACGAGAACGGAACGTGACGGTAATGGAAACGAATGCTAATATCAGCTGCTCAATTGGCCGTTAGCACAAACGTGGACAAATTTATTACATATTAAATGATAAATATTGTTTATTATTTAAGATGTATCATTCAAATGAGGTTGATGATAATGATCGAGCAAATTATTCAGTCAGTTCCTTATTTTGTTTACATTTTAAATTGCCTTCATTGACTTTGGATTAATTCCAGTAGTCAAAGTTAAAACTTGCCCAACTTGTGAGCTTATTGTGCTTGTTTACATATGAATTTACATAATTCAAGTTTTCGTAGTTTTCGTTCCCGGGTAATTGTGCAGCCGACTATAACTCTGTAAAATTTATAATAAAATTTAAAATTGATCAACCCTCATTTAGAAATTATAACTAAATATAAATATTCCTTCGTATTGTGTTTTTAAGTATTTTAACCAAAACAGCTGCTGCCATCTGTTGCCACCCAATATTAACAAAGAACTCAATCTGACTGCAAAATGCAAATATAGATGGCGCTATGCGCTACTTTGCATACAGGCATTAAATTTATAATTAATTAATTAGTACCAATATTATTATTTGTACTTTTGTAATAATTTAAGCATAATATATGCTCCAAGTGCATTACCAAGTGCTGTGAAAAATTTAAATATTTAGAAATACAACAAACAATATGACATTCACCTGATTGACCAAACATACAACACACATGTGACACGTATAAATATAACCACACTTTTTTGCAACTTGATAACAATTTATATAAATAAGACTACTATAATGCATAAGAGAAATAATTGGGGACGTAACAAACGCGGTGGACGTGATGGTAGAGGCAGGGGAGGCCGAAGTGGTTTTCACGGTCATCATCAGAACAAAAATCTCACACAACCCGAACAACTTTCCGAAATTGAAGTTGGAATATCAGACTATTTAAACGATCTGGACGGTTTCTCGGGCGTCATAAAAGCTAGATATTCGGATTTTCACGTAAATGAAATAGACCTAGACGGGGAAATTGCTAAATTTACAGAAACGAAAATACCGGAAGAATTTATCAGAACGAAAGCACCCGAAGTTCCTAAGGATTGCCCCATAGAATTTATCGGACAAGAAAAATGGGACAAAATATTAGAAATGATGGAATCGAAATTAGAAGAGGATGTGAGAATTAGATTGGACGTTACTGGTACTGAAAAAATTGAACGTATGGATTTGCATAAGAAAATTAAGGAAATATTTCGGGAAAAAATCATAAGTTCTACAGTTATCGGCGAAACTGATAATAAGAAGTTTATTGAATTGAAAAAATTTAACAAGTCAAGTAAGTTGAAATGAAACTCCTTTGAATATGCATTAATTAAATTTATTTAGGTGATACTAAACATCACAATCCATTTGAATGGCCTAAAAACTTAGGCAATTATGTTCATTTTCTGCTGTATAAAGAATCAATGGATACAATGGAAGCAGTTTTGAAAATCAGTGATTTACTTCGAATGCCTCCATCCGCTTATAATTATGCTGGTGTTAAAGATCGTCGTGCTAAAACTACTCAATGGTTCAGCGTTTATAAAGTTGAGCCGTTTAAACTTTTGATAAAAACCAAGTGTTTTCGTAATTTAAAAATTGGTAATTTGAAGTTTAAAAATGAACCGCTTAAATTGGGACAATTGATGGGAAATCAGTTTAAAATAGCTTTAAGAAATGTTACCGCAGATGATGAAGTGATTCGTAAAAGTATGGATGCTTTAAAGGAAAATGGTTTTATTAATTATTATGGATTGCAGAGATTTGGAAATGATAAAGAAGTACCTACTTATGCTATTGGACAGAAACTTTTGCAAGGAAAATGGAAGGAGGTAAATTAAACAGTTTTGTGTTTAAATTTTTATAAAACATAAGATTATAATATATTTTGATAGTTTGTTTTATGACTCATTGCACAATAAATCGACGTACGTTTGTTATACCCTTTTATTCTAACATGTTGAATGCTATGAGGTACGGGTATGTCTCACTACATACTGTCTTATTTAGTGCTCAACACTTTAAGCATATGAACAATAGATAATGTGATTTTCTATTTAAAAAACAAAAATTTGTAAAATGTCATTCAATTTAAAGGCTTGCGGTCTCATTTTGAAATTGAAAAAATGCGAAGATCCCTCAACAGAACTATCTCAAGCAAAAAAAGTATATCAAGAAACAGGTGATGCTAAAAAAGCATTACAAAAGTTGAATAACAGCTACTCAACATTAGAATCTAAATTGCTAGATGGGTTAGCCAGCAGCGGAATAAACGATCATGTGAATGCTCTTGACAATGTAAGTATTAATGATTTTAAATTTCTATTGAATTTTTGTCGTCTTTTGAAAATATTTATCTAAAATAATACATTATTACATCCAGGTACCAAGAAATACAAGACTGTTATACTTACACTCCTTCCAAAGTCTAGTTTGGAACAATGCAGTATCAAAACGTATTAAGTTAGGATTGAAGCCCATAGTCGGTGATTTGGTAGAAATAATCAGCCCAGACAAACCAATGGAAGTTGTAGAAGCTATCAAAATTGATGATATCAAGGATGAGACTGAAACTAAAGATGCTGTTGAAGAAACTTCTAATAATAATGATGATGATAATGGTAATACATATTTATTTTATTATACTTATCTGTCTATAAAAGTTGAAAACCAATAAAAGCACCACCTCAAAATTTTCTAAACATATAGTGCTCCATTGATACAAAAGAATTGTATTGAACACATTTTTATAAGAAAAATAATTGCGATAGCAACTTATGTTCCTATAAATCTTATCTTAAAATGGGATGCTTTAGCAATCCTTGCACCTACAGTTAATTTCCTAATGACTGCTATAGCAGTTTGTCTGCGAACGTGTTAAAATAAAAAGTGATTTTTATCTGTGCAATACCTTAACCTATATTATTAATATACTTCTTTCTAGATGTTGAAAATGAAAAAGTTTCAAGTGTAAAAATACTCACTAAAAATGATCTGGAAGATTATACTATTTTTGATATCGTGATGCCTTTACCTGGATATGATATACAGTATCCAGAAAATGAAATTAAAGACTGTTATAAGGAAATTTTAGCTAAGTACGGTTTAGAATTAGAAATGCCAAGACAAAAAGTAAAGTAAGTACAATCTGAATTATGGTATTTATAATTAATGCTGTATTGATTGTTGGTTACACTGATGCACGATTCATAAATTTGTTTTAAGGTTATGTACAAAAAGTGCTGTGGTACTGATTACCGAAAGTACTTACAATAAATACTTAAGGGGAATCTACCATTTTGAAACACAAATGTTGGTGAAGCGATTCAAGAAAGAATGCGAATATAAAAAATGCTATGGCTTTTTATCAAATATAATATGAATGCTATGGCATTGCGCTAAAAATTGTATTAATTCTTGTGGAATAGCTATTTACCATTTTTATTGGATTGAGAATTGTTAAATCTTGATTCCAGGCTACATTTTGTCAAATATTTATTTTAGTAGGTGCAGTATATTATATGGTCGCCTTATGAATGAATATTTGAAGATTGTTTTTTATATAACACAAATATAAGAATAAATGTTTACTTAACATCAATGAAACTAATTTAATAAATTTAATGTGTATCGGATAAAATTATTTGTTTCATGTGATAATACATATTTAATTGCTTTACTGTCATTAGGTAAATAGATAAATTATAATCCTTTTCTTTATTTTGATTTATACAATTTAAATAATTTATGCAAATGATTCAATTAGTTCTAATGGTATTTGCAATTAGCTTATAATCATAATATTAGGATTACTTGGATCATTTACAAATAATATTGTACAATACAGGTAAAAATTTATATTTGTTGTTCCATCATTGTGAGCAGTAATAGACTATGCAGGGTGTTTTTGTTAATTATTCGTTTTAGACGAAAAGCCAATAAAAATGCACAAAATATTATTATTTGTACTAATTTAGTGAATTTTAAATTTAATTATGTAATAAATATCACCAGCCGTTTTATTAAATATAATGTACCTAATTATTATCATGGCACGTTAACACATATTTACAAAATAACAAATACCATGACCTATAAGGTGTCGAGAATAAAATCTATTTGTGATTTGTATTTTTGTAATTGCCGTTAGTTATTCGTGACTGTTGTAATACTTTATTATATTTTATTTATTTAGGCAGCCGTTATTATTCAGATTTTATTAATTAATTAAATTTAAAATTTACTAAATTAGTATAAATAATAATATTTTGTGCATTATTTAAACATGTATTGGTACTTAAGATTTAAGTACTTATGTACAAGTAAGAAGAAATATTTAAGTGCAAATAGGGTCGTAGCCAAAAAAGTTTAAAGAACATTGATTTATAGAAATGTTATTAAATTATTAACATTACTAAAGTCATTTCGGCAAGAGGTGAAAATGACACATTGTTTTTTTTAACTAATGCTTATTCGCATGCTTAAAGTCAATATGACAGAATGGAAATGGCATTTTTCTGTGATATGCCATGCTCACCTCTCACCGAGACAATTCTAAAATATTGAACAAATAACATTTGTTAGTCTGAAATTATTTTTCATATTTTAGAACATATTCTTTAAGTGGAAGTTATAGAAAGATTTTGGGAAAGGTTGAAGGATTGACGTGGAAAACCTTGAAGTACAATGACCCAAATGATACGTTAATTCGTTCTGATTTTGAAGAATTGCTTGGTCATTCTGAGCCAGTTGATATAGAAGGTAACAAATTTTGAAAAATGCTAATATCGTTGCTTGATATTACTTACCTATTTTATTTTTTACCGCAGTCATAATTTGAGAGTATGCTTAAAAAGAACGCTTTAATTATTTGACAAATTCTCTAATTGTGAGTAACTAATTAGATTTGTTTTTAAATATATTTTTTTAATTAACATCTTTAGCAATATAAGTAGTTATTTATATAAATTTGGAAAATGACACATTACTGACGAGCTATGTTGAAATACGAGGTACTTTATGCCGAATATTTTGCTTTGATTTATTTTACGGATATGGTATTAATTTCTTTCGGAAATCGTAAAAAATCATAATTGAACAATATTTTAAATTGAGCAAAATTAAAGTTTGGTATTTTATTGGCTTAGTAGTTACTAACAAATATATTTAATAAATAAATCATTAAAATGTCTTGTAAATCTTTAAAATTCACTTGCTGCATTTATGGGCAGCAAGTGAATTGCAGGAAAATGTCATAGAAATGACGATTTCCGGAAGAAAATTATTACATCCAAAATTTATATTTTTATACATATATCAAAAATATTGAAACATTGATATTTTTAATCATCAAGATTAAACAAAAAAGTAATTGTATTTATCAGAATTTTTATTATTGTACAACACTGAACATTCAAAATATATTTTATACTAATATTAATACATTGCAGATGGAAAATTCAAAGCTTTAGTTATGGCATTCAAGCTACCATCATCAAGCTACGCAACAATGGTACTCAGAGAGATTTTAAAAATGGACACGTCGAACCGATCACAAACTAAACTCAACAACTATCATCTAACGCCGCCTACTATACCCACCACGATTATTAAAACAGTTGAACCTGTTGAACCAGTTTTAGTCGAGAATAGCTTGTTAAATAATAAGGACGAATTTGAGGCATTTAAAAAGGCGATTTTTGATTCACCCTCTAACGATGAATCAACGGTTAAAAGAAAACCTGATGAGGATATAGCCGAGATAGACCCGAAAAAGAGTAAATTGGATGAAACAGAAAAGGATTCCGGTATAAAAATACAAGCTTCGTTAGTTTGATTGGTTAATTGATTTTAAATAAATTGTTGTAATATCATTTTTTGTATATTGTTTATCCAGTTTTTGTCTTCGAGATCTGCCGGTAGTGCTTCAATGTATTCCTGAATTGTGTGCGTGTGGGATTTCTGATGAGCTTTCAGATTGCACGGTAAGGCAAATTTTTTCATGCAAACATCGCATTGATATTGTTTATCTCCTAAAAATTAAAACAATTTTATATTTTAATATTTTTGTTATTTAATTTCTAAAAATTGTTTTAAACGAACAAATTATTTTTGCACCTCAAATACATTTAAACGCACTAACTGAATAGTTCTAGATTTTTTTAATATACTTTTAGTAAGGTTTAAGAAATATAATAAGAATATTTTATTCAAAATTAAAAAGGGGCAATCAATTACTTGTATTTAGTACTTAATGTTTGTTGTAATTTGTAAGAAAAGGTTAAAATGTTTAATTTTAGGTAAACATCAAAAACATTAGCAAACATTAAAAAGTTTGTCTTGTACATACAACAGTTGACATTTTCTTGTTTTAGGAATGTGGTCGATATAGAATTGTCACATTGCTGGTTTTTGAAAATTACTGAATTCCAATCGGACTAGGAAAACAACATTTTTCATATTCACTGTTGACGCATAAAGAGGATTATAAATAATACATATTCTCAATTGCATTTGGTTTATTTATTTTTGTTATTAATTTCTTGATTTATATAGAGGGTGTTTTAAGACTAATGCCACTACTTTGGGTATGTGATCTATACCTCAAATATAGTTTAAAAAATATTATAAAGTGAACCGTTTTCAAAATACAGGCATTATTAATATTATTGTTTATTAAATAATTTAAATTTTATTGATGATTGAAACATGTCGAAAGGCATCGTTTGAAATAGCCTCCTTGCAGTTTTTTAACACTTCTCAAAATTTTTTGCCAAGTCCTATATACCTTACAATGTTTCTATTTGTTGCTCTGACCAATACTGGCTCGAGCTGTCCATTTTCTATTGATTTTACCGAAGATTTTCAGCTCAAGTTGAGCATATTCCACTAATACAATATTGTTGCTAGCTGAGAGCTCGAATTTTTACAACAGTGTATATACGATACAAACCACAGCTTTCAACCATAACATAACCTTATTAATGTGACATGTTATAAATATTTTAAAAGCGATTGTGGCTAAAATGTTGATTGAATTCTTCTTCAGAAAATAGCAACAACGAATGAATCATGATTATTAAATATATTTATTGTTAAATTAATTTAACTCAAATTCAAGGTTATTTACAAGTTAAATATATATATATATACAAATCTGTAACGGGTATTATTACATAAGTTAAACGGGACGACATATATTCCTGCAAAATTATCACACCACAATAATAATCAATGTATATAGGTTGATTTGTAAAAAAAGACTAAAAATGATCGCACTATAGAATGAATGACAGTTGTCAATTAATTAAGTTAGATTAGGATTTATTTAAATAACAGTTTATCTTCATTGCTTGCTGCAATATATTTGCAGAAATATTGCAGGTGTGTATAATATCCAATAATTGGATTGCACAATCGCTGGTCGGGTATGTGGGTTGCAGAGTCAAATCTATTGGTTTAGTATTTATAACTATGAGCCACCCGCCCAACTATTGCACCATAAAATTATTGAATGTTATTACCAACTTAGATGTCGATGTGTGCAGCAAGGAATGAACATTAAATGTCATTCAAATTATATTACGCAATAAGAAAGTCCACAGAAAAGCAGTCTCTGCGCACAAGACTGCTTAAAATGTTACAAAAATATCCGTCCGCTGCTTATGCGTTTGTTTGCATGTTGAGCTGTGTAGTATTGCGTACCCAACAGACCAGAGTATTCGCGTTCGAATTTTAACAATAAATTGCAGCCAATTGATTGCTTTGCACATGCTTTTATTAGTACGCGCCTTTGGTGGCCGAATTTTAGATGTATATTATACTTCTAGCCTGTCGGCAACATCATTTATTTTATTCTGATCGGGTGGTAGTATTCGAGACTACTAGTGAACAAACCCGACAGAACGCGTGACACTGGGCATATCGACGAATTAAAAGCCGGGCCATGGATATTTAAAATCCGGACTATCTAAAGCGCAAAGCTGGCCAGGTGCGGGGCTGAGTTCAGAGGAACGCGCTGAACACTTGTAACGCCGGCCTCCCTACCGGTACCATTCGTCTTTGACAAACAGTTAATGGCACTTGATAGTTGATTCAAATTTATAGAGTAATAAACCTTAAGTCAACAAACATATCTACATAAACACGGCTGAAGAACCTCGAGGTCGATGGCCAGTTGGGTAAAACTATTGCTCAAAATAATTAGAGGAACACATTATTTGGATTGTAATGTTTTTTTAATTTTTAACAATATATAACGCTTCTGATTTTTACTTAGCTTTCTCCTTTCTTCATAACCCTTGCTATTTCTTTTATCCTAAGTTTTCTTGTTTTTTTTACCTATTTTTGTTTCTGGTTAAAAAAAATAGGCGAATCATTAAGCTTGGCCGCTCCTCCAAAACAGTTTCTATTTTTTTTTTCCTGGTAAACGTTGCGTTATTTTTGGATTTGGATAGGTACGAATAAATTTGCTCTCATACATTAGATATGTAGTTTTTGAAGAAGAAAAAAACCTGCAATTTTTTTGCGTTCTTGTTTGACAATTTTCTCCCAAAATAAAGGATAGTTTGCTAATTTGAAAAATTTCTGAATGAATTGATACACATTTTGTGATTTTTGGTAGAGTATATTACATCTTTATTTGAAAATTGTCACCGAATTGCAGGGAACGGAACGTAAATTAACACCAAATCACATTGAATTTTGAAAACGTATACTTTAGACATTTAAATCAATATTTCACAACCACCCTTCCGAGAGATGCTTTAAACTGAGCGGCCACGTTCGAGTAATAGCAGTTTCCGAAATAAAAATCATTTAAGTTTTTACATTTTTTATAAAATTGCATTCAGTCGGTTAGTGTGTCGTCAAATTTTTAATTTATTACAAATATACCGTCAGTGGCGGATTATTTATTAAGCAAAAAAGGTACGTGCCTAGGGGCCTTCAAACTAAGACTTATGCTATAACTTTATTAGATTTTTTAAGTATATTTGGTTTAAAGATTATGAACTTGAAGTAGTGACCTTTCATTGTGGAGTATATTCTATTACCTGTATGAATAATATAATGATTGCGAAGACTCGTTGCTTTACTAAAACCTCTGTAGCATATGGAACATCGGAATGGCCAGGAATTGTTATGTAAATACATGTGAGAACGTAGATCACCAGGCGTTGGAAATGATTTTGGGCATAAATTGCATTTATGTGGTTTTATCTGTAAATAAAAATTATTAAGAAACAGATTGAACTGTCTTGAAGAGATTAGTCTTGGAAATGGTTATTCACTAAGGTAAGAAAGTAGAACATAAAGTTAAGAATTGGAAATTTACTCCTGAACACACAGAATGTGTACAGTAGCAAATTTTAAAACTTTTTACTAGTCTCAATCAGAATGCTCTTTCGATAATACGTCTCATTTTCGACGTAGATAGAAACCTAGAACCACTGGCATATGAACTGCATGGCATTATAAGCTCTGCTCAGGTCTCTATTGACGTCATTGAAAAGAGGGGATGGATGTTCCATCTCATTCTAGCTGCGCATGTTTTTATCTTATATTCTTTGCTACTCTAAATTTTATTAGGCCAAGATAATTTTTTCACTCTGTGAATGTTCATTCAGGTCCATCTCTAGCAGTGTCGTACATATCCTCAGAAACAATACAGTAATACGATGAAGATTGCGTTCTTGGCATACTGAAGATTATCTTGAAGCAGCGTTTGCACTTTTGGTGATTAATGGATTAAAGCTAGCACTACACATTTGCTTCAGTAGTTAAGTCAAAATCTTGGCCAAGAATATCAATCACAAAATTATATTCAACTTAACCATCCACACATTGGAAAACAGTACAGTTGATTTTTCGGCTACCACTTATCATAATTTCTCGCAAATGAGTAGATAAACTAAATCTTTGCGAATGAAACCAAAGTAAAAATGATGATAGCCGGAATAGAATGAGCAATAGTGCTATCTAAACTCATCTCAAATCTTTCGGCTAAAATTGTAATAATTTAACTTAGTGCAGAACAAAAATTACCTTTGAATGTGTCATTTTGTGGTAGTATAGGTTCGAGCTTGCAGTAAAACATTTACCGCACTCCTTGCAGACATGGGGTTTCAGACCGATGTGAATTCTGCGATGAGTATTTAAAGAACTTGATGTAGAAAACCCTTTGCTGCAAACATCACAAATATGCGGTTTCTCCCCTTAAACAAAGGTTGCATCAACATTGGTAAGTTTTAAGTATAATTATTATTCTGTAATAAAAGCAACCTAAAGTAGATAACGGTGTGTGAGAAATAATAGCGCGCCTACACAAAAATATATCAATAAAATTGTATTACAATTGCTCATGTTTTGGCCATTTTTATTATATTAGCAAGGGAACTGTAAAATGTCTCTCTTAATTAAAGATGGATTGTGGCGATATGAAAATGTATACTACATTAGTTTATTGAAATTTATTTTTAATGAATTCATGTTGTATGTATGAATTTTCTTTTTTTCTTTAATCGAGGAACAAATATTTAATTATTTAAACATTTAAAAACAACACAAAAATACATGGTGTTCATAAATAATAATAAACTAAGGTAATTTATTTAAAAACAATCACTAAAAATTGATTTTCCGCGGAGCATTTTATTTCAGCCAGGACAATAATAATAATGAACAAAATTATAAAACAATCTATTAATTAAACAAACACAAGAAAAATATTACCTGTGTGAGTTCTCACATGTCTTTTCAACAACGACGGTCTATCAAACATCTTCATACAAAAAGCACAGGATAGAGAAAGCTTTAACTTCTTAAATTTATTGCAAGTTTTCATCGATAGATCCAAAGGAACGTCCATGTTTTGCTTAATTTGTTAAAACATGCAAAGGCGAGGGTGGTCGAGTTAAGACTGAGTTTAAAAATATGCAAATCAGCGCGTTTATATAGTACAACTATCCCCACTTGATATTGTTCACCTTTGATAAACGATTTCTATAGCAGGTGATAATCTGTGGGGGGTAGTTTATTATGAAGGGTATGTCACACGGGTAATAAATCAGAAAATTCAGTCCGACGACGCGACGTGACGACGGCCAATTCTGTGTTATTTATCGCGATTTATTAGCGGTATACATGCATCAAAATTATTTTTGAATAAATTTTACTTCCTTTGTTCCAAAAGAAGAAAAAAAGAATCGCAAGTAAAATTTTGATACACATATAAAATTAATGATAAGAAATTGTTGAATATATTTAATGATCCCGGCGCAACCACCATTTATTATTGTGTTCGGAGAAGAATTTAGAAGCCTTTCTCTTGCATGTACTTGTTGCATATGCATAATTTAAATATGTTTCGCATCAATACATTGTTTTAGTATGGTATGGCAATAGTATATTAAACATCAAGTAATTGTAAAATGTGCTGCCTAGAGATTGAAGTTAATAATTTATAAGAAAATTACAGAATCTTCCATTACTGCGTGATCATTTAGAAATAAAATTATGTACTATGTTTTTTATCGTTTGTCCCGGGGTTTCATTTTTCTTGCTTATCATGTTATTGCAATAAGCCATTTAATTACATAATTAAACGCCTTTCTTCAATTACCAAATGTCAACTAATGTCCTATTTATGTGTAATTATCATTTGTAATTTGCGATGCTCGGGTGTTCCACAAGTTTATAAAAATGAACTTTATACTTATCCAAGATAATAAAGTTGTTTTTTTTTGTTAATGAGTTTGGATTTTTAATATATGTATTGTGTTTATTTGGTATGTGAGAACCACTATCTGGATTCAAACATATTGATCCAAATCAATAATACGCACACACGAATTAAAAGGAACAGAAAGAAGCATTTCAATCCTGCCAAGATTTCTAAAACTGTATGCCTTACGATAATTAGATATTTTATAGCCTTTTTTCCTATAATAAATTCAGCGATATAATAAAATTAACAATCAGTTAATTGCTCAAGCGTAATTATTTGTTTAAATTTTAAAATCGATAACAGTGGAAGTCTGTTTGCACGATGCAGGAAATTGAACGTGCATCAATCACGGCAGTTTTTTTTCATTATGTCATTTTCCGACGAATTACAATACTCGCTCATGATTAATGGAAGGGACATACTAAACATTCCGCACAATAATGCTCCGCAGTTGAATAGACGACGCCTTGCGGTTTACCGATGAAAGATGGGTAATTTGTGATAAAATATTAAAGATTTATAAATAGGTGTTCGTGAATTGTTGCGTTTTAAAAGCCGACATTGTCGAGGATGAATGATTGAAGTAGGCAGCAGAGTTGAAACCATAATATTAACTGGTATTTTATTTTGATAGGCATTTATGGAAACTGAATACAATACAACGGATATTAAAGAAGCTTTATTATAAATTAAAGATTTTTTTCTTTGTCTTAATAGGATTCATCCATGTAACTACTTTGTTAAATAAATAACTTTTTTTATTATACTGGGCGGCTCAAAAGGAATAGTGGAATTTCCAAGATCAATGAGTAATAGCATTTTTGTTTCTTAGGTTAGGTTCTAGGCAGTAGGTCATCTATTGTATTAATATACTAGATAGCATTTTATTCACGCAAAAATGTTGAAACGCGAGAGCAAAAGTCGGAAAAGGGCAAGAAATATCCAAAGAAAAGTAAAAAATTAGAAGTTTT
>JARJEC010148680.1:0-13865 GCA_030264575.1 Tachinus sp. AB-2021 | reverse complement strand
TTCTAAACAATTTAAGAAAATATTGTCTATTTGGTGTTTGACAATCAGGAAATCTATGCTTGTAATATGCTAGTCCTTCTACTGTATTTTTGTTGCAGAATAGATATGCTTCTAGTACATCATATTTTACAAATGTATGAATACCATTTTTCAGAAGGTACAATGCTTTTTGCTAAGACAATACCGATAACCAACCACACAATAATTAATCTGCTGGTTTTATTCGGATTTGTTGTCAAAGTGACATGTAATGTCATAGCCTACTTGATTGACATAAAGTTAAAGTTCATATAACTTGTGTATTTATATTTTTAAGATGGTAATACATTAATAATTTTTCAGTTAATTGTTCTGAATTCCATTTTCTTTCAAAATATGTAGACATACATAAGGTGTTCTATTTAAAAAAATGTTTTTTTTGTAAGTATCTCATAAACCAGTTATTCAATTGTTTTTCTGATTTCATTTTTGAAATCTGCAATGAAAATACTGATACTTTGCTAATTTAACCGATTTTGTAACTTTAATAAAAACAAAGTTAGCAATGGTGAATGTATAATTTGGGACACCCTGTATACATAGGTGCACACATGTACTTATAAAGAGTAAAATTGGTTGTTTGCTTAGATTATTTCACTACAATACTTTTGTTGGTGCATTTACTAAAATATAGAATAAATATAAAATCTTTTTTATAAACTTTATTGATATCACAATTATAATTGCTAGACTTAAATAACATGCATACATTAATAAATAATTACAATTGAAACAAGAATTGAAAGTTACATACATATTTGATACAATACTAACTAAAATTATTTTCAAAGAAACAAATCGATTTTGACATTTATCAATGGTAGTGTGGACTTTAAGATTTTTGATTTTGATCATTAAGTGGTAAATTTATTATTAAGATAAAACAATTATTATTTTATTAAGTAATAAAAGAAGCTTGTAGAAAAACTAATTATGCAACCCAGGGCTATAGAAAAGTTTTCCGGGATGGTTCAGCTTAATTAGGTTTAAATATTTGTATGCATTTAATGCTTAAAATATTTAAGTAAAAGCTATGGTTTTAGAATGCGTTGGATGAAAATAATTATAACTAAGCTTAATTAAGAATTTTAATTAGTTTTATTCAATCGTTGCTCCTAAGACGATTTTTTATAATATATGTTCCGTATTGAGCCATTTTTTTTGTATGCACTTTATTGTGTTTGGAGAGATGATCTGATCTTGCAAATGCCTTCTCGCACAATTCACATTTATATGGTTTTATGCCGGAATGCGACCGTTTATGCCTGGCCAATTCATCCGAACGC
The DNA here is from genome assembly GCA_030264575.1 of Tachinus sp. AB-2021. Taxonomy (NCBI): domain Eukaryota; kingdom Metazoa; phylum Arthropoda; class Insecta; order Coleoptera; family Staphylinidae; genus Tachinus; species Tachinus sp. AB-2021. Next base: position 12,540 of record JARJEC010148680.1, on the reverse strand, counting down.
GAAAATTTCCAACTACAATTGGTCCAATTGCAAACAAACGGTTTTTCGCCAGAATGTCTCCTCAAGTGCGCTTTAAGATGAGAAGATTTTGCATACATTTTATCACAATCTGTAATCGGGCAGAAAAATTTTTCATCGGAGCACTTTTTCTTAGAATAATCATGATTTAAAAGCGCCGCATCTTTCCTGTTCGCAATTTTAAAACTATTTTTATTTTCATTCGCACAATCATTTTTAGCACTGTTATTTTCAAAAAGGAGCGACCTGCGTTTCTTATTTTTATCATCATTAATGTAAGGAAATGTATTTTTCTGTATATAAATACAGTTTGTGGTGTCCTGCAGCAAATCCTGATTATCCAAATTGATATTATTCAAATCAAATTCGTTACTCCATTCCGGGAACATGTTTTCCAAATTGATATCCGGATCCACGGAATCGTTTATTACTAAATTTGCATCAAAACCGAATTCATCTTCAAGGTAACATTTTAAATTGTAACCGAAATCTGTCGTTTCATTAATTTGTGTATCGTTTAAAAATAAATCCCTTTTTGGTTGTTCTAATAATGAAATTAAATCGAAATCGCATGATTTATTAGATTCGTCCAATTGTAAGCACTCGTCTAATAATTTGTCGGATAAATCCAAGTCAAAATTTTCATTTAGGTAATTTTCATTGAGGGAAGTTTCCATTTTGCTGAAAATATTTTAGTTTTAGATTTATAATGTATTATCGGTAACGCTTTTATTAATACCTTTTAAATAATATAATCCAATATAAGTTGTACAGCACAGGCAGTAAGTGGCCAACTAATTCTTCACAACACCAATCACTTTCTGATAATACTGAATGAAATGTATGCGATCGAAACCACATGTGTTAATATGCACATGGGATTTGTTTCGAATCATTAAAAATATGTGTGTATTATTTTTTGGGTCAGTTTTATACCCTAGCACAAACTGATACAAATCATGTAGTTTAATAATCCCAAGGGATCGGTGTTTTTCAACAGAAGCGAAACTATGCAAGTGGCATAGAATCGTTTCTGTTATTACAACGCAATGTTTATTATGGTAAATGTCGCTATTTTTGTTGATTGTTTGACAACTGCTTGGGGCTGATGTAGGCTCAGGAAGTATAAGATAATGCGACCAGACTATTTGTAGAGATAACAAGTGTATGATGTGTAAAACTCTGGAGATGCTTTCAATAATTGACGTACATAACACTTAATGGTTAATTATTTATATAAGTTGAAATAAAACTTTGTTTAGTAATATTATCAATTGCAACACCTGAGGCGATGAGACCAATAAATACTTATTTAATAATGCGCAGAAATATAAAAAATATGCATTAAAAATAAGTTTGTTTAATGTTCTGGCGACATTTTTATAATAGTAAGATTTTACTTAAACTTAAATTACAATTTTGCATTTTATTCAATTTTTTATATAAAGAGTAGAAAATTGAAAAATAAATTTGGCTTTGGTTATTGACTTTATATATATATATATATACAGTGTGTCCGCGGATGGGAGTACCCATTAGAGAAAAAATCTCTATTATTCATTTTACGCCCAAAAGTCATTCTTTATCAAAAGTTTTGCTTGTTGAGAAAATAAATTGACGATATAATATAATTTTTAAAAATATATAAAATCTACTGTGTCTTTATAATTTAGGAAAGTATGAAAATGTTTCAAGGGATAAGAACCATTATTTTTTTTTTTTCAAAAGTTTAATAAAACAAAGTTATTTATAAACAGACGTAAAGTCTCAATACAAATTTTAAATGTAATTTCGGAACGTTTTAAGCCAAATATAAACATCTTATTTTTTTGTAAAATTTTTATTGGGTTTCAGAAAGTTTAGGGTCAAAATTTTCCTTTTTTTTTGAGTTTTATAACGTTTTAAGTCAAATAGGCAACATATTTTGTTAAAATGTGTTTATTAATTTTTTTGCCTTTCAGAACGTTTTAAACCAAATAAAGACTTGTTTGAACATTTTTTTAAGTCGAATAAATCAAATAATTTTTTTGAAAAATGTTAATCAATTTTTTTGGTTTTCGGAACGTTTTAAGCCGAACAAAACTTATTTTTTTGTAAATTTTTAAAAAAATGTTGCGTTTCAACGTTTCAAGTCGTATAAGACAACTTATTTTTTAATTTTAATTTTGCGTTTTAGAACGTTTTTTTTCTATTTCTATAATTTTTTTTGAGTCTTGTAACGTTTTAAGTGGAATAGACTCATTTTTTTTTAAATTTTATTTTTTTTGAAAAAAATTTATTCATTCTTTTTCCGTTTCGGAATGTTTTAAACCGAATAAAGGCAATTTATTTATTTGAAAAAGTATTATTGATTTTTTTTGCATTTCAAAACGTTTTAAGTCAAACAAAAAACTAATTTTTTAAATTTTTTAATTTTTTTTTGCTTTTCAGAACTTTTCAAGTAGTATACTAGTATACAATAGTATATAGTAACAACTTATTTTTTTGTAAAATTTTTATTATTTTGTTACGCGTTTCAGAACGTTTAAAGTCAAATTTTTATTATTTTTTTTAGATTTAGAACGTTTTAAGTCGAATAAACAACTTATTTTTAAAAAAAAAATTATTAATTTTTGTTGTGTTTCAGAATGTTTTAAACCGAATAAAACAATTTATTTATTTTAAATTTTTTATTATTTTTTTGCTTTTCAGAAGAATTTAAGTCAAATAAAAACAATTTATTTTTTTTATTGCGTTTTACAATGTTGTCAGTCGAAAAAGACAACTTATTTTTTTAAATATATTGATTTTTTTGTGTTAGTCAAGTAGACAGCTTATTTTTTCGAAAAATTTGTATTAATTTTTTTTGCGTTATAGAACTTTTTAAGTCGAATAAAGACAACTTATTTTTTTTTAAATTAATAATTTTATTTGCGTTTTAGAACGGTTTGAAATTTTTCAATTAATTTTGTTTAAGCTTCAGGACGTTGTAAGCAAATAAAGTAAACTTATTTTCTTGAAATTTTATTTGAAAATCTTTTGTTGTGTATCATAACGTTCTAAGTTGAACAAAGAAAACATTTTTTTTAATTTATCTTATTTTTGTGCGTTTTAGAACGTTTTAATTAAAATAAAGGCAACTTATTATTTTGAAAAAATGTTATTAATTTTTTTTTTGCGTATCGGAAGTCAAATAAAAAGACACCTTATGTTTTTGAAAAATTATTGATTTTATTTGCGTTTCAGAATGTTTTAAAATTTTTTTATTAATTTTGTTTGGGCTTTACAACGTTTTGAGTCAAATAAAGAAAACTTATATTTTAGAAATTAAATTTTTATTTTTTTTGTAAAATTTGTATTTATTTTTTGCGTTTCAAAACGTTTTAAGTCGAATAAAGAAAACTTATTTAAAAAAATAATAATATTTTCTTTGCTTTTCAGAACGTTTTAAGTTGAACAAAGACAACTTATTTTTTTCAAATTTTTTTGTTTTAATTAAAATAAAGGTAACTTAATGTTTTTAAACAAATGTATTAAATTTTTGCGTATCAGAAATGTTAAGTCAAATAAAGACAACTTATTTTTTTGAAAAATTATTAATTTTATTTTCGCTTTAGAATGTTTTGAACAATTTTTATTAATTTTGTTTACGCTTCAGAACGTTTTAAATAGAATAAAGGAAACTTATTTTTTTAATTTTTTTTTGCGTTTTAGAACGTTTTAAGTTGAACAAAGACAACTTATCTTTTCAAAAATTTTCGTTTTAATTAAAATAATGGCAACTCACTGTTTTGAAAAAAAAATTATTTGCGTATCAGAACTTTTAATTTAAACAAAGACAACTTATTTTTATGAAAAATTATTGATTTTATTTCCGTTTTAGAATGTTTTTAGCAATTTTTATTAATTAATAAAAACTAATTTAAAAAAAATTAATAAATTTTTACGTTTTAAGTTGAACAAAGACACCGTTTTTTTCAAAATTTTTGTTATTTTTTTGCGTTATAATTAAATTAAATGCAAGTTATTATTTAAAAAAATCTAATTTTTTTGAATTATCAGCACGTTTAATTTCGAATAAAACAACTTATTTTTTCAAAAAAAATTCTTAATTTTTTTGTTTCTGAACGTTTTAACTAGAATAAAGGCAACTTATTTTTTTGAACATTTATTATTATTTTTTGCGTTTCAGAACGTTTTAAGTTGAATAAAGATAATTTTTTTTAACAATTCTGTTTTGGTGTTTCAGAATGTTTTATGTTGTATGACATGTTTTTATTTTTAATATACCATCTTATTTTTTTTAGAAATTTTTTGCGTTTGCGGAACAAAGAAAACTTATTTTTTTGAAAAATTTTAATTTTTTTTTCGTTCGTTTAAACCCAAATAAAGACAACTTATTTTTTGTAATTTTTTATAATGTTTTTTACGTTTGAGACGTTTAAAGGCAATTTATTTTTTTGAAAATTTTTTATTAATTTTTTTCCCGTTTCAGTTTTAAATCGAATAAAGACAATTTATTTTTTTTTTAATTATTCTTAATTATTTTGCGTACAAGTCGAATATAGCAAAACTTATTTTTTTGAAATTTTTTTATTAATTATTTCGCGTTTCAGAGTCGAATAATGATAACTTATTGAAAAAAAGTTGTTTCTCAGAATTATCTATTTATTTGTTTTTTAATTTTTTTATTATTTTTTTGCGTTTTAGAACATTTAAGTCGAATAAAGACTTTTTATTATTTTTTTATCTGATACTTAAACCTATTAATTTGATCCAAATAAAATTTTATAAAATTATTTTTAATTTTATTAATTTTTTATGTACACTTTATATTTTTAAATTTATAAAAATAGATTTTACTAAAACATATTAATTGGATCAAAATTATACAATTTTTTTTAATTGTTTTTAATTTATTAAAATGTTTATGCAAAAGTAAAACTCTTATTGCAATTTTTATTAAAAAATTATTAATCCCGGGAATTGAACTCGGAACCTCTAGCAACGGTCTCTAAAGCGCAATGTCACCGTACATTGTTATGTATCTGACATTGACAAATATTATTAATTAACTAGTTAATTAAATTTGTTAATTTGTTTATATTGAAGTTGCCAGATTTCAATTCCAGTAATCGATTTTACATCTTCTCTTTTGCCTCAAATTTTTAATGTTTGCAATAAATCTAAAAACAAAAAGACACCAGGCAAAGACATCATTCCCAACAAACTCCTAAAATATGCCATCAATAAACTCAAATCAGAAATTAACAACTTATTCCTATTCCAAACGAAAAAGGGAAAAATTTGTTGTAATAAATGCCATCGGAAAACTATTCTCAAAATTGTTGGCCTTAAAAATAAACAAACGATTAACCATAAATGACAAACAGTTTGTTTATATATTACTCGAAGCGGTTGATAAGATTCTAATTATACAGGGTTATTCATAACAGGTAGCCAAAAATGTCATATTTTTCTTCAAATTCTGAACAAAACACAAAGAATAATGTTTTTCAATATTTTGCTTTGTTTCCGAGTGTAAATATTTAAAACCAAAAACTTGAACCAAACCGCCTTAATTTTCTTAAGCCGAGTTAATTTTTCTTACCTCTGGTGCTGCGTGCGTCTGTCTGAAAAATGTCTCGTAATAGTTGGTTATGTTATCTGAATGGTTTTGATCAATATTGCTTTTTGGTGATAAGGAAAAAGAATATTTTTGGAATATATATCTTTGTTTGATAAAATCTACTATGTGTACCTCTTATAATTTCTCTAAAATGACTTCACTTTTAATTATAATGTTATAATTTGTTTTTATTAGTAATCATGCGCAGATTACTGGAAGTGTTTTAAGCTATTTGTTCAGCTATTTTACAGTTCTTTTAACGCAATCCTGTTAAGATCGCTTTCTTTGGTAACCCAAATATTCCCTATTTCACTGTTCAATGCTTGCACGCAAGACTAAAGTACAATATGGCTTTGACACAGTGCCAACTGTAATCATGTATTTATATAAAAGCAATTTGTGTGCATGTGTGTTTTGGAGCACATAGTAAAAGTGAAATTTCTGCGAGATTGAGTTTTATCTGAATTAAACAAGTATAAAACTACATGGAAAACATAACTTTCTTGATCGAAAAAAACATACCTCATTTATAAACTTTTTATTCCTCTGTAATTTTCAAAGATAATTATTTTAAAACTTTTTGTAATATTTACAAAAGTATACGCGATATTATTAGTCAAGTAGTAGATATTTTGAGTTTGATTTAGATTTCTAGATTTTAGAAATAATATGCAATGTAACGTGGTTGGATTTGGATAATTGATTAAATACTTTTTACATAATCATTTTGATTCTATGGACAGAATAGATGTTGTGATACTGGTTGTCTGTAAATTCTATTTTTTGTTTTTGGTTTTAGACAGTTAGTTTAGCTTCCTTTATTCGTTTACAAGAAAAGCACACAACCACCCACTTTGACTTTTATATGACACATTTAAAAATGCTGTAATCAATTTTACAGTTTTCCTGATATAATTAATATCAGAAAAATTACATTATTTAAAAAAAAAACGTGTTTAAAAACTGAAGCATAAGATTAAAATACAAACCCGCTAAAAACCTGTTTGGTCCAGAAATACAATTTGTTGTTGTTCAATATACGGTTCGGTTAAGGTTCGCGGCTTAAGAATATTATGGCGGTTTGCTCCGGTTTTTGTTCCGATTTGAATTGAGTTCCTAATAAAACAGATAAAAATTAATAAACATAAAACTTACAATATTGATACATACAGAAAAATAGATTAAAAATGAACACTGATAAACATCGCTAAAAGTTGAGAATATTCAAAAATATAATAAAAATTAATAAAGTTTGATAAAAGCTAAAAAAAAAAGATAAAAGTAATGAATTAAAAAAAATTATAAAAAGTGATTCATAATATGATAAATCATAAAAACCGATTAATACCGTTAAATATCAATAAAATTTACAAATTGTCAAAAAATAATAAAAATCCCAATAAAGGTGTGATAAAAATTTAGCAATATTGATCATAATTGATAAAACTAAAAAAAATATACATTGAAAATGAAAGTGATAAAAATTGGTAAAACTAACAACATACAAAAAATGATAAAAGCTGATAAAATTAATAAACGTAAAAATCACAATATTGATAAAGATTATTAATACTAATAAACACCAATAAAAACTACAAAGATTCAAAAAAATAATAAAAATAAGATGTGATAAAAGATGAAAAAGGATAAAAAAAAATTAAAAATTGATATTACTAATGAATTACAAAAAAATGATAAAACAGAAAAGAAAGATTAAAAAAATGATCACTGATAAATATCCATAAAACTTACAAATTTCCCATTAATACTAATAAACATCAATAAAAACTACAAAAATTAAAAAAATAAGGTGTGATAAAAGCTGAAAAAGCTAAAAATATGTTAAAAATTAATATTACTAATGAAATACGAAAAATGATAAAACAGAAAATAAAGATTAAAAAAATGAACACTGATAAAAATCAATAAAACTTACAAATTTTCCTAAAAATAATAAAAATTAATAAGGTATTATAAATATTGATAATAATTGATAGAAAGTAAAAAAAGATGAAACAAATGAATTACAAAAAATGATAAAAAGTGATTCATAATATGATAAATGATAAAAACTGATTAATACTGATAAACAAAAAAATTGAGCAATATTGATTATAATTAATAAAAACCGATTAATACAGTTAAACATCAATAAAAGTTACAAATTTCAAAAAAATAATAAATATCCCAATAATTATTGATGTTTATCAGTATTAACTGATAAACATCAATAATTGTCGCAAAATCCACAATAAGATGTGATAAAAATTGAGCATTATTGATTATAATTGATAAAAACCGATTAATACAGTTAAACATCAATAAGAGTTAAAAATTTTCAAAAAATAATAAAAATCACAATAAAGGTGTGATAAAAATTTAGCAATATTGATCATAATTGATAAAACTAAAAAAAATTATATTGAAAATGAAAGTGATAAAAATTGGTAAAACTAACAACACACAAAAAATGGCAAAAACTGATACAATTAATAAACGTTAAGATGACAATATTGATAAAGAAAGACTCATTAATACTAATAAACATTAATAAAAACTACAAAAATTCAAAAAAATTATAAAAATAAGGTGTGATAAAAGCGGAAAATAGCTAAAGAAATGTTAAAAATTGATATTACTAATGAAATACAAAAAATGAGAAAACAGAAATAAAAAGATTAAAAAAATGAACACTGATAAACAAAAAAACTTACAAATTTTCCATTAATACTAATAAACATCAATAAAAACTATAAAAATTCAAGAAAATAATAAAAATAAGGTGTGATAAACGCGGAAAATAGCTAAAAAATGTTAAAAATTGATATTACTAATGAAATACAAACAATGATAAAACAGAAATAAAGATTAAAAAAATGAACACTGATAAAAATCAATAAAACTTACAAACTTTCCTAAAAATAATAAAAATTAATAAGGTATTACAAATATTGATAATAATTGATAGAAACTAAAAAAAGATAAAACTAATGAATTACAAAAAATGATAAAAAGTGATTCATAATATGATAAATGATAAAAACTGATTAATACTGATAAACATCAATAATTTTCACAAAATCCACAATAAAGTGTGATACAAATTCAGCAATATTGATTATAATTGATAAAAACCGATTAGTACAGTTAAACATCAATAAAAGTTACAAATTTTTAAAAAATAATAAAAATCACAATAAAGGTGTGATAAAAATTTAGCAATATTGATCATAATTGATAAAACTAAAAAAAAATATTGAAAATGAAAGTGATAAAAATTGGTAAAACTAACGACATACAAAAAATGACAAAAACTGATAAAATTAATAAACGTAAAAATCACAATATTGATAAAGAAAGACTCATTAATACTAATAAAAACTACAAAGATTCAAAAAAATTAGGTGTGATAAAAGCTGAGAAAAGCTAACAAAATCTTAAAAATTGATATTACTAATGAAATACAAAAAATGATAAAACAGAAAAAATAAATTAAAAAATGAACACTGATAAACATTTCCCATTAATACTAATAAACATCAATAAAAACTACAAAAATACAAAAAAATAACAAAAATAAGGTGTGATAAAAGGTGAGAAAAGCTAAAAAAAATTTAAAAATACAAAAACTGATAAAAGTGAAAAAAATAATAAACATAAAAATCACAATACTGGTAAAGAAAGACCTATTGAAACTGATAAACATCAATAAAAATTACAAAGATACAAAAAAATAATAAAAATCAATAGGGTGTGATAAAAGCTAATAAATATTGATCATAATTGATAAAAACTAAAAGAATTATTAAAAATTGATATTTGTAATAAAAAATGGTAAAAACTGATAATCATAAAATGCATAATACTGATACAAACCGATTAATACTGATAAATATAAATAGAAGTTGCTATAATTCAAGAAAATATTAACAATCAATAAAGTGATGAATATTGATCACAATTGATAAAAGTGTGACACACAAAATATGACAAAAACTGATAAAAATTAATAAAATAACTAAGTCTCAAAAAAATAAAAATAAAAATCAATAAGCTGTCATAAAAACTGATCGATAATCATCACAATTGATAAAACTAATGATATAGAATAGAAAAAATAATAAAAATAATAAAATTAATTGAAATAAAATTCATAATACTGATAAAAACCGATTAATACTGATAAATGTATTAATCGGTTTTTATCAGTATTATGAATTTTATGTTTATTAATTTTTATCAGCTTTTATTGTTTTTTGCATGTCATTAGTTTTAACAATTATGATCACATCACATCATCAGTTTTTATCACTGCTTATTAATTTATTTTTGGGGCTTTATTATTTTATTAGTTATTATTAGATTAATACTGATAAATATAAATAAAAGTTCAAAAATTAAACAAAACATCAACAATCGAAGTGATCTCAATTGATAAAACTGTGACATACAAAAAATGATAAAAACTGATAAAAATTAATAAAATAACGAAAACTAAAAACAAACAAAATCTATAAGCTGTGATAAAAACTGATTGATAATGATCATAATTGATAAAAGTAATGACATACGAAAAATAATACAAACTGATTTAATTAATAAACATAAAATTCATAATACTAATAAAAACCGATTAATACTGATAAACGTCAAAGTTACTAAGACTAAAAAAATCAATGTGATGTGATAAAAACTGATCAATATCAATCATGATTGATAAAAACTAAAAAAAAGATAAAAATCGATAAAAATTAATAATACTAATGAGATGCTAATAACGATAAAAGCTAATAAAATTTATAAATATAATATTGATAAAGACCAATTACTACTGATAAACATCAACAAAAGTTACTAAATCTAAGGAACGTCAATGTGGTGTGATAAAAATTGATCAATATCGATCATGATAGATAAAAACTAAAAAAAAGATAAAAATCGAAAAAAATTGATAAAACTAATGAGATTCTAATAACGATAAAAGACCGATTACTACTGATAAACATCAACAAAAGTTACTAAGCCTAAGGAAGGTCAATGTGGTGTAATAAAAACTGATCAATATCGATCATAATTGATCAAAACAAAAAAAAAAAGAAATATCGATAAAAATTGATAAAACTAATGAGATTCTAATAACGATAAAAGATCGATTACTACTGATAAACATCAACAAAAGTTACTAAGCCAAAGGAAAGTCAATGTGGTGTGATAAAAACTGATCAATATCGATCATAATTGATAAAAACTAAATAAAAAAATTGATAAAAAACAATAAAAATTGATAAAACTAATGAGATGCGATAAAAGCTAATAAAATTTATAAACATAATATTAATAAAGACCGATTACTAATGATAAACATCAATAAAAGTTACTAAGACTAAAAATATCAATGTGGTGCTATAAAAACTGATCAATATCAATCAGTATTGATAAAAACTAAAAGAAGAAAAGATAAAAATCGATTAAAATTAATAAGACTAATGAGATGCTAATAACAATAAAAGCTAAAACATTTATAAACATAATATTAATAACAATAAAGACCGATTACTACTGATAAACATCAATAAAAATAACATTCGAAATAATAATAAAATTAATAAGGTGTGATAAAAACCGATCATAGTTGATAAACACTAAAAAAAAAAATAGTAATTGATTAAACTAATGATATACAAAAAAATTATAAAAACCGATTAATGTTTAATGTTTAATGTTAATAATAGTAATAATAATAATGTTCATTTCGAGTTAAAAATAAATTACACAACAAATAACTTGTACATATTAAAATCGGTATAACAATTCAGTAAAACTAAAACAATTACAATACAAAGCACAATAGTTTACAACCACAATACAAATCTCATGGAAAGCAGTACTAATTATATGGGTATTAAAATCTTCAACAAACTACCAATATCAATAAAGGCAAATCAAGCTAAACAACAGTTTAAACCAGCGGTAAAAGATTTCTGTATCGACAACCCTTATTACTCAGTAGAGGAATATTTAAGCGGATACAGAATAGAGGGTTGTATTACTACAAGGGCTAAATATTGGGTCTTGTATATATGTTATGTGTATCCATGTTTTATTGTTTTGTAATTTTATTTATTTAGTTTCAATATGAATTTTTAAATTTAAAAACCTGTATGTTTATATGACTAATTTTAATTCTCATTTTAATGTAATATAATTTGTAATGACAATGTGATACCCAATGGGTCAAAAACTAATAAATTATTATTATTATTATTACATTGTTAAATTAATGACTAAATCTTTAAATCACAGCACATTTAGAAACGCTTCATAAGAGTAAAATGCTTTTTGCAAAAGATTCTTTAATGCAATTCTTGTAAGCATTTATAGAAAGATTTTTGATAGTATTTGACAGTAAATAGGAAAATAATATCGCGTAGTATCTATTTTACTTGCATCTAACCTAATCAAACTTGGCTCTTGTTTCGTTGATTCAATATGTTTAGCCTAATATGTACGAGACAATCCATAATAAAGAATCAGGGTATTTATTGTTCGTATATTTAATACTATATTACATATATAAATGCTACGAAAACTAAAAAAAATAGTGATAAAACTGATCAAATTAATAAAAAATGATACAAATCAATAAATATTTACATTTATAATAATTGGTAATAATAGATAAAAATTTATAAAAACTGGTAGGATCAGATTAAATAAAAAATTAATACAAATAAGGGTTGATAAAAATATTGATATAAAATGGTAAAAAGTGATTATGATTATGAAAATTTAAAAACGTTATAAAAACAGCGTTTAAGAATGTGTATCCATATAATTATTATAATAAATAATGTAAATAAATATGATAGCCGATCGTATCATTGTAATTTAATAATATTATGCGTTAATAATGT
>JARJEC010148610.1:0-15032 GCA_030264575.1 Tachinus sp. AB-2021 | reverse complement strand
TTGGATATAATCATATTCAATTTCTAAGTTATATTTTGAAATTCCAAACTTTGTCTTTAGTATGTCGAGAAAGGTATCGAATCTCAGACTTTCCCTTGTGGAGATGGAGACACATGGCGCACTCCAAGAAACCGGAGCTGTCTGCACCGGACCGCAAATCAAGCAATACGCCAAAAGGATCACGGTCCTCCGACTAATTAAGAACATTTTCTAACAACATACTCTATTAATAACACCACACATTCTATTTTAATACAAAAATTGTTTGAAAAAATATGTAACGTTTCAATCAGGAAAAATTTAAATAAATAATATATAATAATTGTGTAGGGTTGTTATATGAATAACTTTGTGGAAATTGCCGTTTTGGAGAGGAGCTGGAAGCTAGAAATAAATAACATGGATGACAAATAGTTGTATATTTTTTGTTTAAAATTTATTTGTTGTGGTTGTAAAGTTCTAGTTATATATTCTATAAATGTTCGTTCTAACCCATACACGTCCAGCATTTGATAGTTTTGGTGATGATTTAGTGGCTCTTAAAATAATTGCCTTGAATATTTTTCCGGAAGAAATCCGGCATGCTTCGGGTCGGATGGGACATCCCCTCGCCATTTATTAGCACATCTGTGCGGAAATTTGATTTTTCCGCGACAGGAAGAATAAAAAGTTGAGTTGGTGAGAAAAAATCCGGTAAACCAAATGACATGGCATTCGATGGAAGTTTATTGTCGGTCAACAACTTTCTCCTCGTCCTAACCTCAAAAAATCTGCAAAGCCGTAACTTCGGAGTGATCTAACATAAAGAATAGCTGGACATATCCGTTCAAAAGCGTAGTGACATCGAGAGCGGCGAAGAGCACTTGCGGAGGGTCGAGAGTTCAACTGGATCGTTGTAGGTGTACTATCGTATAGCCGTATAGCTGATAATATCGATTGACGTGGTGCGTCTGCGTCGCGACGGAGGATGTGCGGTACTCACAGCATCCTGGTGGTCCAAGCCCGGGCCTCTGCTTACCCGTCCTTGCTCGTGCTGCAGTAGTCAGCGTCGGAAATTCGCGGAAGGCGCGCGTTCCTATACAGTGGGGGACGACTTTCAGCGACGCCGCGCGTCCACTCTCGCATTTTGAAATACACGCGACGCGCTCACGATTCGAACGATACATTACGAACTGTTATCTTGCTCGCTCGCTCGCTCATGGTGCTAAACATATTTACATTTGAAAATTAATCAACTTTCCGAGTGCGATTAAATTGGTTTTTTTTTTTTTTGGACTAATTAATTAATGGATTATTTTATTCAATTAGGTGAGTTTTTTAATTGACAATAACAAATACCCGCACAACATTTTAATATGAAGTAAATAAAAGATGAATTGAAACACAATTCATTAATTTTAAGCAAAAACATTAATTAAATGACGAGGCAGTAATTAAAATAAGTAATTATAAAAGTTAATAAAACAAAAATATAAAAAATATTTAAAATTTTATTGAGTTTAGGCGAGATGCCAACGTTTTAAATGGTGCAAACAAATTAACAACGTGAGAAGTTTGTTTGTTTTTTTTTAATAAATTTTCAATTACTATAAATTAGCACTTCATTTTTAATTTAAAATGTTTTGTACGCTGTTTTGAAAACATGTGTACAGAACTAGCAAATTGAATTATTGGATGCATATATTTCAATTAATTTCAATTTTAACATCCATGAATATATGAAATAATTATTATTAACTTTTAATTAATTTAAAAAATACATTATTTTATTTTTAAATCAAGTATTTCGATTTATTTTTAGATGATTTTGTAAATTCTTGTAAACTCACGGAAATAAAAAGCAGCTAAAAGTCAGCATAGCGGAATTTTTTTATTTATATTATAACATGTTTAGTTTTTATGTCGTGCATAAAATGTTTGGTTGTAAAATGAATAAAAATTGTTTCCTTTGGCTATTAAAAAACATCAATAAAAATGCTAATCTTTTAATAAAATAAAGTAAGCGAAAAAAAGTTATGCGATGAAAATGAAAGTGTATTGTAATTATTTCATTTTTTTAATATCTGCGCCGGTGTTTAAAATTAATATTTACATTAAATTTAATGTTTAAAAGTCGTTTTAATATTATAAGTAATCAGTTTAAAACATTTTTACATTCAATAACAAATATGAAAAATAAAAATGAGGTAATCAATTATGTAGAAAACAACAGTGTTTATACTTTACCCACTTAAATATAAATTAATAATAATACAATTTTAGAATGATTGAATTAAAAAGTATTTAATGTGTTTTATATATAATAACAAACTATACTAAAAACTTTTCTATTAAAATATAACAAAAATCATAATAAAATTACTTAAGCAGGAACAGAACAACTGCAAATCATTTAAATGATTATAAGCAACGTTACAGATTTGAATCTGCATAACCTATCCCAATGTCTAGGTTAGGTTAAGTTTGGTTAGGTAAGGTTAGGTTGGGTTAGGTTAACATAACCAGTGATGGGATTCAGCCAAGTTGTACCGGTTTGCTCGAACTAATTCTTAAATAAGTTTGGCAAACCGCTTGTTAAAATACTTTAATTAGAGGAGTTAAAATACTTTAATTAAACAAAATATTTAAAAAAATTGTTCATTTTTATTGTCACCTAGTATAATAGATAATCAATCCTCTAAATTTTTCAGTTTCATAACTCAGTCTATGCGAGAAATTATGTCCCAATTCAATAGTTTTGACATAACACGTTTTGACATCTCAAATTCTGCGTAATTAGACCTTCAACCGACGCTTGTTTTCTATCAGTCCCTGCTGTTCCCAACTATTTCATAAAAACTTGTGTATGATCGGCTTTCGTATCGTAATGATACTATGTGAAATTATAATCAACCTGTTCTTAATTTGTGTTCTGTGCAAATGTGTTAAATCTGCAGTTAATGCTTATTTAAAATAATTACATATTATAATGTATAATTTAAATAAATATACAATAATAAATTTTGTAAAAAATTTCTAGGTTGAGTCAGGTTAGGTTAGCATAACCAGTAATGGGATTCAGTCGAGTCGTACCGATTCGCTTGAACAATTTATTAAGAGTTAAGTTTGGCAAACCGCTTGTTAAAATACTTTAATTAGAAGAAATTATTTAAAAACTTTATCATTTTTATTGTCACCTAGTATAGATAATTAACCTCTAGATTTTTTAGTTTCATAACTCATTCTATGCCACAAATTTTGTCCCAATTCAACAGTTTTGATATAACAAGTTTTGACGTCTCAGATTCTGCGTAGTTAGACCTTCAACAAACGCTTATTTTCTAACAGTCTCCACTATTCTCCACTAATTTATAAAAACTTGTGTATAGTCGGCTTCCGTATCGTAAGGATGCTATGTGAAATTACTGTCAACCGTTTCTTAATTTGTGTTCTGTGCTGGTGCGAATGTGTTAAAACTGCAGTTAATGCTTATTTAGAATAATTACATATTTTAATATATAATTTAAATAAATATACAATTTTGAGTTTGGTAAAAAAAATCTTTTTTTAAATAAATATCCCTGTAAATGAGGTGCGTGAAATTAGTGGGTGAAATTTTGAATTTAGTTTAAGTGCATCATTTGTGCTTTTTTGTCCTCTCCTTTCATTATGAATTAATAAAATATTATTTCGAAAATGATTGTAATACACCTGATAACATTATGGAAGTACTAAACTTTGAGCAGGAGAAAAATTGGTACCAAGAGATTTGAAGCTATGTAACACAAATGATAAGCCTAATTAAACCTAATATTTTGCAACTCGTTAATATGGGGATGGAGCACGGATACTTTACTATATTAGGAAACAGCTAAATCATTAATCTTCAGCTAAAATCTTTTTGGGCCTTTTTTTGAATTGCCGGAATTATCTTCAGCTTAAATTATAGACTAGGTGCAATTAAGCACCCGTCTTCTGGGCCTATTTAGGGTGCCGGTTCTAGTTTAAAGTAAATTATAGATGAAATACACATTAGGCACCCATCTTCTGGGCGAGTTCAATGCCGGCTATACCTTAATCTTTATTAAAAGTTGGGAGGTTGAAGTTCTCTGGTTTCCTGCATACCCCCCAACACTCACACTCCTGTTATTAAAAATTTAAACGAACAAGGTTTCTATTAAATACCTTTATACCTTTTATACCTTTATTGGTTTTAATTTGATTATCTAATCAGTATACCATCAAGATTCCACCTACAGAATAAAAGAACGAGTCTTTACGCAATGAGTGGTACCCAATTTAGACCAGCCGCTGATAACTCAACACTGAGATGAATGACTAATTTTTCAAAATGCCAGTTTTAACCGGAATGATGGTGTTTATTCACTGGGCCGGCCACACTAGAAAATAGTGATGCGGGTGGGCTTTAGTTTACCAACAGACAAAATTCTTAAGCTGAGATAAAAAATACTTTATTCAAACCATCACGCAGATGCAATTTGCCACTATTACAATTAATGCCCCCCCCCCCCACCATTAAGTTGCGTTACATGAATTCAAAATATCCTTGATTAATTTGATTGTTAAGAGAATTACAATAAAAGAAGATGGCGCTTTTTATTAGTTGCTCTATTTATAATTCAAGCAAAATCTGCGCGATTAAAAAAAATAACCAATAATACAATCCAACATGATGTCAATTATAAAGCTGTGAGCATTTTAACAGAGCAGTCTGAGTAGGAAAATTGAGTTTTTTAATAATTTGTCCCCAATCATATTTTTCGATAAATGTAATGGTAAACAATATAAGAAAGCCACTGGTAATAGTTAAAAAAAATGCATTTTAAGCGGTGGTTGCATATGTCAAGAGTCATATAATAAAATCAATTTAATATTTGTTAACAAAATTTTAATTAAATGAAATAAAATGTTTTGTCTTTTAATACATTTTCAATATATAAGGGTTGAAAATTTTGTTGGTCAATTTAAGGCAACCCTGTATTGACAAAACTATATATTTTTTATTTTAAAATTAAAATTTTTTATTTGGTTAATTTTTTTGTTATAGGGGTTGTTTAATTATCCCTAACGGAGTTGATTTTAATACTAATTATTTTTTTAATTATATTAAAAAGGCAGGACTTTTTTGTATGGTGATGCATAGTTTACGACACATTTGAACGTAAATTGAATGAACATGAAAAGTGTAACACTGACTCATATTTACATTTAAATTGAAATAAAGCCAATCAAACTGCATTTTACGCCGACAAAATAAACTTTGATAATGTGGTCTTACTCTTGTTAATTGAAGTGCATTAATTCTTTTCTTTTGGTTATAATTACTTTGTTTTAAGGTTTAATTATGCGCACATTGCTTCCATCTTTTAGCCATGAGGGCTATCGGGAACTGCAATGGTAATTTAGTTGAGATTACTGTGATCTGCAGACGCTTATCTTGTTAATCCTGAGGACCAACTGTAAATAAAAAAATCTATTTTTATTTCATTTAATTAACTTATTGGATTAATAGAATGTTAGTAGTATTTGTATTTGTTGGGTTTTCCCCAACTGGCCATCGACCTCGAGGTCCTTCAGCCGTGTTTATGTAGTTATGTATGTGCTGAGTAGGCTATTACTCTAGAAATTTGCCTCCGATATCTAGAGCGCCATTAATTGTTTCCCAGTGGCGAATGGTACCGGTAGGCGGGGTTGCTTGCCTTGCCAATATTCAACATCGGCCGAACTGGATATGCAATCCCGGCGGTTTATAGAATGTTATTATTTATAAAATGTTAGTTATTTCTATACAGAAAAATTTAGGTTATCCGATGGTGCTAAGACAAGCCACACAAGATCTCAAAAATCCGTTTAACAAAAACATACCTTAAAAATGTTTCTAAATTTTTATAAATTATAAATTTGAATTAATCTTATCATTGAGTTTCCCATAAATAAAGCAAAATAATGTTCATCTTCTAAATTTCTATGGTCAATAAAATGCATTTGTTTTTATTTTCTTAAAATTAATTATTATAATTTTGAATATGGTTTCAGTTTAATAAGTTTACCACGCAATTGTTGCCACTTTTAAAGCAAACCTTAAATCTCTAAAAAATATATTTGCTAATATTAAATGTTACGTTGGAAATTTTATTATTATTTCTATTGAAATTATTAATTTTATTTAAAAAATTTGCCTTAATCATTTTTATCGAAAATTACAATCAACCCATAAAATGTCAATACTTTTATTTATTATAATTAATATAATTCCAATTTTTTGGATTTCAATGATGTTGTTTTTAAATAACAAGAACAATATAGAGCCACCCCATTAATAAAAACATCCCTTAAATGTTTTTTTTAATCTTTAAAATTGTTAATTGCTTTTAATGTTAAAATAATAATTCCTTAAAATAAAATAAAAATTTCATCTCCTAAATATCAGTAGAGTTTTAAACCATGTTTATTTTTCATTTATTTTTTAATAAAAATGTAAAATTTATACATTTATATTCAATTTATAGAATTAATAGATTCTAATTATTTATAAAATAATATTATCCTTATACAGAAAATTGAGGCCAACTGGGAGAGCGCCAAAAAGTATCAGTAGAACAAAAACATCCATTAAAATATTTTAAAATTTTTATAAATTTTATAAATTGACTTCTTTACTGTTATCATTGATCATCACTTAAAAAAGGCAAAATATTTGTATTCCTTAAATTTATATCGCGAATATTTTTTTTTGCAACTAATTATTTAAATTTTGTATATGGCACCAGTTTAATAAGTTCACACAAAATTATTTAGATTTTTAAAGCAACTCAAAACCTTTAAAAATATATTTCATAATAAGAAATGTTACGTTGAAAATTTTATTATTATTTCTATAAAAATTTTAATTTAAAATTTTATGTTAACATTAACCAAATTTGGATTAAATTTTGGTGGTGCTTACTGTCACCAAGTAAAGTGCATTATGAATAAATATAACAACTTTTTATCACAAAATTTTATTCTTCCGTGCTTAGTATCGAAAATATACGTGGGCCTCATCAATATGAACAAAATATCTTGGGTTTATTTATACAGATAAGTAATCAAATAGTATATGTATATATATATATATATATATATATATATATATATATATATATATTGTAAATAAATGATTTAATAATGTTCGATTTATTTTTAGAATTAATTAAAACTAGTTTAATTAAATGGATTGGTTTAATTATGTATTACATTGATTATTGTTAGTATTGCATACGATTTTAAAATGTCCGTAACATGTTTATTTACTATTTAAACCCTATTATGTCAGTGTAAATATACAATTGTCAATTTAATCCATTTTAATTGTAAGCTGACATCAGAAAAATAATTTAAAGAGTAATAAAATTATAAAAGCTATAATACCGTCCTAACAGAGTGATGGTTTTTTCAACTTCATATATTTTCATGTTTACAATAATAATTTATAAAACGGATTAATCACTTTTTACACTTGTTAATTTGCACGTGTCAAATTTTTTAACAAATTATAATAATATATTTTTATAAATATATATATAAAAAAAATATTATACTTTAGATACCACTATTATTTGTTAGCAACATACATTTTTAATTTATTTTGAACGTCTACCAATTTGCTGACTTACAATCTACATAGTAATGTGAAATCTATTACACATCTATAATTTGTGATATGACGTTGTTGATGTAAAATGACTATGTAAACAATTTTTTTTTAATAATTTCAGATTTTTATAAATCACATTAGTATTTAAAAAAATACTTTTATTACAATACTTTTACTAAAATTAATGTGAACGGCTATGTGTATTTTCTTGTAGGAAGAATATAAAGATACTAGATCATCTAAAACACTAAATACTAATATCAAATGAAAATTTCGGCAAAATTCAAAACAATTAATTAAAAACTTATAATCAATAAATAAAATAAATAAAGACTTTTTAATGTTTTTTTGAATTATGTGTTTACTATATTGTCAATCTTTACAACTTCCTTTTACGTGGATTTAGGCATATAGCTTGATCCTGTGTTAGGTTATCTTAAGTTGGGTTAGATGAAGCGCTTGCTTGATCATTGTTTTTGTGCTACTAGTTTTGTATTAAACTTTTTGAAAGTTTGTTCTATTAGGAAGTAATAGTAATTTTAACACATACCCAATAAAGTAATATAACGGAAAGATGTCTGAATTCAAATGTTGACAAAGCTTACATTTTATCTTTGACTCGTAACGTTTGCAGAGTTTGTTATTAAACTAAAATCGCGGGCAAAACTTACGGTTTTGGTTTATTACTTGAAGTTTGTTCTAAGCTATTGTAATAGTTTGGCATTATTAGTAATATTTCTGTAAATTTTTTTTGCAGCAACTATATTCTATTAAACGATGAGTTAAATGAAGCGGAGAAAAATTACAAAATATTTCTGACCGGAAAAAAAACTTTAAAAAACTTGAGAAAATTGCATTTTAGGTCTTATCTTTAAATATCATTAAAATAAAAGTTTTTAATATAATTACGTATACACATTTTTAAAGTATAACCAACGTATTATTTGAAGAAAATACTTTTATGATGAGTCGAGAACCGCCCAAGTCTCTTAGTAGTTGTGTGACTGCTGTTCCAAGAATCTTGGGTTCAAATCCGGACAGTCTTTAGATGGTTAACTTTTTAACGTTGAATATTAAATACATATTAAATAGGAAGAAAAATTGTAAAACCCTTACCCGTACTGTCTGCATGTTGTACGTTAAAGAACTCAATAATTTACTTTGGAATTGGTAAATCAGCTGCAAAATTCACAGATGTGGTTAACTTCTGGCGTCAGTTTAAAAAAGAGGAGAAAAATAAGTCGACCTTAAATAATGCATTAAAGAATGAAAAGAAAATAAGTTTGGACATTATGAAAAGTTATGGCATTCAAAGGTTCTTTGACGTAGTAATAGCGTCGCGAAACAAGTGGTTAAAGAAATAATACTCGGCTATAAGGCAGGAAAATTTCTAGTACACAAAAAACGGAATATATATGCATGATAGACTAACAGACCAATTACTTTCCCGTCTGACAGTTAAGCAACAATACAGCCGTTACAATTGCCAGTTAAAAGTCCAAACTGTTTTTAGATTACATTGACTGTTTGGAGGCACTGGGCACAAATACGCTTGGTGTAGACAACAAAAAACCAATACATAGAAGGGAACTAGCACAACCAGCTAGTTAAAAAGGAACAATTGATATATTTATTGGACCAGAACCTTTTCTTCCATATGAGACCAAAAAGAAAGAATCCGATAGAAACTAGCGACAGATCGTAACAACTTGTGGAAAAGTTGCCAGAGGGTGAATCACACAAAATGATTTCAATACAAAATACTATACTAGTAGAAGTATCTCATCTAAATTGAGTCAAACTTCTATGACTTAGAAAACTAATTATTGCCCTGTGTCTTCTTAAGAAAACTTATTAATTTCTGCTTAGTCTGTTAATTAAAAATGCAAATCATCGGCAAAGCTATAAAACATTGTATGTTCATGTTGAAACTAATCATAAGTATAAATAAGAAACTTTTCTTTTTGATTTAAATTCAGAATAACATATTGTTCATATCACTTTTGAATTAGTTTTATTTTCAAGGACAAAATATTGATAAAATAAGCAAACAAATAATTAAAAAATACATTCGATTTAAAATAACAATTGAAAAAAAAAACTGAATAAATATTTATAAATATGTTCAAATTTAAAATAGTAATTTATTAACACTGCAAAATATTACAAAAATATCAGTGCAAATAAATATACTAAAAACTTAAAGCGACTGCAAGAAAAAGAAATAAAACAATAAATTAGAAATAAATAAAACAAAAATTACTGTTTTTTAACCACAAAATATATTTATTTATTAAAAATAAATATTAAAGAAAGGTGTGAATTTCTTTAACCTCAAAAAGTTATCACACTAAAGCGTTAATTATCGTAATGATTATTCGTCATTAATACAAATATTAATTACAAAAAAATTCATTGATCACTTCTTAAAATAGAAATATGCAGTTTTTTACCTTGATATGCAGAAATGATTTTAATAGCCATGCATTAATATGGGCTATTAACGGTCTCCTGTTACAATTCAATAACCAAACTGTTTAATAAACGATCAACGGATAATAATATACTAACATAGTTTTCTACTAATTTTGTGAAGGAATTTTGAATAAAATTTGTAATTTACATGAAATTTACAAAAAATGCGAATAATGATAAAAGTTCACTAAAATCTCCAATATATTATATAAAATTATAAATTAAAAAATCAATACATACGGTGAATTTTGAAATTATTTCAGAATGATAATATCGGTATACAAGCAAAACGTATTATGTCACAATTTTCTTGAAAACTTTTTATTAATCATTAAATCATATACCTAATTGTCGATACAAATATCATTGTTAAATATACTTGAGACATTTGATAAAATAAAAATGTCAATTGTTGAGTATACATTTGAAAAACTATATAGTTAAAAATTAAAAATTAATTATTTACATTTTTTTTATTTAATGTGTTTTGATTGTGGACTGACAATATAATAATATTCATTTGTTTAATAGCAGTTATTTTATTTCCGGTTTTTATTATTGCCCATATTTTTTTCTAAAAATATTATTATTGTGATAAATAAATTATTTTGTGTTATTGTATCATAATGTATTGATTACAATAGTTGCTTAATATACTTACTAAAAAACGGGTCGAGTTTTATTAAAATTTTAATTTGTCCTACCTATACAATACATTAAAATGGCACGTATGTGTTTACATAACGCGACCTAAAACCTCGTTTTGCACTTTGCACACGAATGCAATAATTATGTTTAGTTTATAGTCGTACTAACTATAAATCATTTGTTATTATATTATGCTTTAAACTTTTTTTACGATTCTAATATAAAAGATAATATTAAGTAATGCACGTTACTATTAATTATGCAGATGTTAACACAATCTCATATTACCGCGCACACAAACTAAACAGTAGTCATGTAAATATGATATTATGTACATTAAGTTTATTTGATCATCGAAGTTATATTACTATTAAATGAGTAGACTGTAGAATGATAACGTTGTGTATTAACATTTGCCAGAAAGATATTATTTTAAAAGCATTGTTTGTGTTTGTATTATGTCAAAAATAAGTTTGTTTGCAAAATATTTTTAATTAAAACTAATGGCAAAGCTTTATATATAGAAAAGGTAAAACACAACTCCATGAAATTAATTTATGCTAGGACAGTATATGGAATGTTTTCCTTTATGTCGACAGTCCCATTTTAGCAATTCCCTAACATACACTTTCTTACGAAGTGAAGGTCCGGGGAGCACATTTTGTCATTCATTTCACATCCTTTACACATTGCACTGTATGTAATAAATACTACAATGTGCATGTCATTCTCAAGTTAACAAAGTTCTGTCAAAATCTCAGTAATTTATTATTTAGCAGTTCTTAAGCTGATTTCTTAACGTTTTATTTTATCAGCTGTTTTTTACAATTCATATTACATATTTTGTTCTAAAGTGCAAGATTAAATTGATACATTATTTATAAGAATTGAATATCAATCTGAAGATATGTTTATGCATAATATTTTTAAGTATTTAAGAAGGCCCTTCATCTAATTAATATCAATAAATATTTATGAGATATATTTTTATTTTTATGTGATTTTTATAAAGTTATTTGTGTTTGTGTCTAACTTGTATCTTATCTTTGTAAATAAAAACAAGTATATAAGTAATATTAAATTGGAAATTATCGTCGGTCTATATAAGAAAGTGACTCAAAAATTTTATATTTAGATTTTTAAACATAAAACTAAAAGAAAAGATTATTATCATGTTAGAGAATCAGTAAAATAACCCATTCAGACTAAATTTTAATCATTCATCAAGCATTCAAACAGGAGTGATTAAATTAAATTATATGAAATGGACTTTGTGATGTATATAGCGTAACAGCAGAGTTAATCGACACATACGTCTTTTTAATGAGAAACCTTAGTACCACCGTTCTTTAATTCTTGCAGACGGCATTGGCATTATATTTCTATATTTAACAAAATAAAGCTTATGGCAGATATTTTCTAATTATTTGCCAAACTAAAAATAACTGATTGATCAAGGTGTTGTATTTTTAATGTTATTTGATTTGATTTTAAACATTTAACTGTACATTATTAACAGTAATTAAGATTTTAATAGTTATTTACATCCAAAATTATTTATATTACTTTCCTGGTATAGTCACGATGTATTTTGGATTTTAAAAGTTTTATGATTATATTGTAGTTGTTGAAAATCATATTTTTTAATTTATATATAATACTTTTTATGCGTTTATGTTATTAAAACATTTTTCATAATACCTAGTTGTTAAAGATTGCTTTGAAGATTATTTACAGAAATGCTGTAAACAACATTGGTGGCAGTCCAAAAAGAGCGACCATTGAGTTGACATAATAATAATTACAGTCTATTGCTATTTATTATATAATGTTCTGTTTATTTGTTATAATAAATCTGAAAACAACAATTGATAATGACGTCGCCCTGGGCATTCTGTTTTTTACAACTTAAAAAATAAGATATCAAAAAGATGATTCCAAACAGACAGATATAAAAAAATATTATACAATATACGTCCGTTAGGGTTTTTACTGCCTTGCTAGAATTATTTAACTTTGTCGCACAAACTCTATGGCGTAGGTGTAAAGGTTGTCCTACAGACTAACTACTGTAAAATACTTTTCTAAACTTGTCGTCTCGAAAGAGATATTTGACGCAATCAGGTGACAACCGGAAATCTGCATTTCCTGGTCTACTAAATCGAAAAACGAACAAAAAAAAAACACTGAAAATGACAAGTCTTAGGGAGATAATTATAAGCTTATACAATGTAGATTATATGTAGAAAGGTTCTTTTAGAATTTTCATATTATACTAATAAATTAAAAGAGACCAATTCACAAGCAGAAAGTAATAATACACAATAATCTTTGTAATGTACACTCTAAGACTAAGACTAAGAGTGAATAAAGTAAGATAGCGACAGTTGATATTTAAATCTTCAGTTATAATTATTGCTCATTTAAAAAAATATTATTCAAACATCAGGCAAATTTTGAATTCACGTAGTAAAATTAATATTTTTAATAATTAATATTAATTATTTTTGGTGTGATTTAGCGATGTTTGCACTATCGTGGCTTAAATCTACGTTTAACTAAACCACAGTTAACTTTAAGGGTAGCTATAATTCTTCGTTGCACCGACACATTTTAAGCGTGGTTTAGAAAAGAGGTGGGAGTTTGAAATATATTATACATGGCTAACATGGCAACATCGCTTAATTTTAGAAATACTTTTGGTAAGCCTGGCTCTGATTTAACCTGTTTAAAAAAGTTTATTAATTTAAATTAAAGTTATTAAATAGAATTATAAATGTTTGTAATCAAAGCAAAGATTACTTGAGTTTTTTCTTTTTATAAATATTTTTTAAGTTATTCTTTCGTTTGGTTAAGTATTTGCTTAATGATTGATGATTGAAAAATTTTAATAGATTTGACTAATGCAGACAGATGATTACAATTATTAAGTTTAGTTTTCACTAAACGCACAATATTAATGGCTTAAATTTAAATGTCGCTTAAGGCCTTAAGTGTCACTTAAGTGTGTGATGCAATGAAATAAACCAAGATTATCATTTTAAGCGCAGTTTAAGGTTTAAGCAATGTTGGTGCAAACGGCCCTTAGAAACTTAAAATTTATCTAAATAGTGTTGAATTACATTTTGTTATAATTGCTAGGCAATAGTGTTTTCGGTACATATTTGTAATTTTTTTTTAGACGTGATCGTAAGATATAATACAGGTCATTGTCAACAGAGAATTATAATCAATAAATAAAATAATTAATAATAATAATAATGGCGCCCAAGTGCATTAATGTGTTTATTACTGTTTTAAGAGTACCGAATTTGAATCCGGTCAGTGTTTATTTGTAGAGTTAATTTTGGCATTTACTAAAAAAGAACATATTTTGAAAAAAAGCATTGGTCACTTCATTTATGTGTTAAAAGTAAAAGTATGAATTAAGAAAGTCAATATAATCAATTTAAAAAAATTAAAAAAATTGAAATGCAACTGGTATATTTAGAAAAAAAAAATAGAAACCATCAAATAATTAAAAAAATTCAATATCGGCCAGTTTTGATGAATATAAAATAAATACCAGCAAGTTTGTTCTATAAAAAGTAATAATAATATTATTATTAAAAATATATTTGTTAATAACAAGAGAGTCCGGGCCCACTTTGTGTCATTATAAATACTGTATGATTTGAGCACTTTTAACAAACATAACCCCAAATTGCGAGTAAAAAATTTCAATACTGTATATGTTGTATATATTCACATTTAGTCAATAATGATTTTTTTATTATTCAAATAAATAAAATAAAAAATATTACAAATCATATATAAAAAAAATTCTCGAACCGTTGAATTTTTTTAATTTTAAAAGAATAAATACCGAATTCAAAATATTGATGTCATTACAAATACTCAAAACATTAAAATATCTTATTGAATATTATTGCTCTGAACGATGGGACATAAAAGTTAATTTAAAGAATAGTAGAATAATCTTTTCAATTCAAATATTTATTTTTATTTTATATTTATTTTATTATTATTTTATTAGTATTATATTATTATTTTATTAATAATTTATTATTTTATTATTATTTTTTTATTATTTGTTATTATTATTTTATTATTATTTTATTAATATTTTATTATTGTTTTATTATTAATTTATTTTTATTTTATTATTATTTTATTATTATTTTATTATTATTTTATTATTATTTTATTATTATTTTATTATTATTTTATTATTATTTTATTATTATTTTATTATTATTTTATTATTATTTTA
>JARJEC010148604.1:0-14614 GCA_030264575.1 Tachinus sp. AB-2021 | reverse complement strand
TTGCACATTCAATTAATGTTCTTTACAACTACAGCCAATTGAAAGTCGAGATTCAAAAAGGGATAAACTTGGTTATTTAGTTAATGTTTACAAATGAGACAAGTCATCTGAAAGTTGTTTAAGTAAATTTAAAAGTAATTGAATCAATAACATCGTTATTGCTCCTGTTGATTCATTAAGTAAAGCACTTAAAAACATCTGTTTTCCAATAATAAAATGCCAATAAAAAGGCAACGCGAGATGGGTATATTAGAATTGAATTACACGAAAACATTTATTGCGTTTCGTCGATTTAATTTCAAAAAAAATCTCCCGATTTTTTAAGGTGCACCCGTACAAAAGGCCATAAAATCCAAAGATCGTTCAATCAGAGATACTAAATTGATTCAATTAAACACGCCGTACGTTTAATCAATATTTCTGACGGCATTATTACGTCGTTAATTTAATGGGATTGTTGACAAAAAAGGTATAAACCCGTAACCCGAAACCTGGAGATCCCTATCAGGCCCGATTTTAGTAAGCAATAAATACGCCGGAATGCGCTTAATCGAATTTGTCCTTTTTTTAATTAACGCAGGACTTTCGGTAGTGTGCTTTCCGCGTGGACGCGTTCTCTGGCGCCTGCCGCCAACTTCTTCCCAGTCGCGGGTCGAAAGGTCGAATGAGTCAGACTTGAGTGTTTTTCTCCAAGCTCCATACGCACTCGAATAAAAACATCATTATTATGTTACGCAAAAGATCCGACGATTAAAATATTTTAGTATCAAGAGAAAGGAGCTTAACGCTAAAAACACATTGTCTTTTACGCAATCGATGAAAATGCCAGTTTGCAATTTAATAACATTTATTATCATTTTATAGCCCTTAACATTCGGAAATAGTATGACGTTCAGATTGCTTTGTAAAAATGTGATGTTTCAATAAATTTAACGGTGAGAAATGCTTTTGTTCGGTAATAATGTGGCGTTAAATTTGTGAGAGTTTTAAATTTGTAACACAATTTACGACACCATTTTTTTTTTCTCGAGATAAAATAAAATGCTTGACGATATTAGTGCGCGCCGACCGTAAATTTTTCGGGCGCCGGACACTTTTTTAATAACTTAATTACATTATTTTTACGTAGGGGCGTGACACTTTTTATATATCATGGGATTTTTATTAATGTCCGACATAATTAATATACGGCATACAAATTAGGAATTCATTACGTATTAGTTAATTAAATTATTCCCAGATGCCACAAACTATTTTTTTAAACGGATTTTTATTTTTGATATCGAGTTCCCACAAATGTATAAAAATTGATTTAGTTATTGTTGATTAATAAGTAGAGAACATAAGTAAATTTGCGGATATTGCGGTCTCCGAGTATAAAAGGCCCACGTGAAATGTTGGCTAATTTAATGTTTGTCAATATTTATTCTTTCACATTTTTTGTTCTAACAATAAATATTATTATTATTATTATTATTATTATTATTATTATTATTAATAATTTATGCTGCACTATATTTTTTACCTTTTTCTGTTTATATATAATATCTATATTATATTTAATATTGTGTCATATCTTATGTTTTTCTGTAATTATTCTTATAGCCAGTTGGGAAATATATCATTAATATTGATATTATTATTATTATTATTATTATTATTATTATCATTATTATTATTAATAATAATATTTTTATTATCATCATCATCATCATCATCATCATCATCATTATTATTATTATTATTATTGTTATTAAGTTTTTTTCTATATTTTTTCAATATTTTGATACGATTCAAAAGATTTTGCAGTATATGTAAAATTTTTACATTATCTCAAAAAATTGCAAGATTTTGTATGACATAAATACTCTGTAAATTTAAGCAAAATGAAGTGTGTCAAAAGTTTAAGAAGAAATTTTTTTTGTATTTTGTCGTTTTGTCAATGTAATATCGAAAAGTTAAAAAAAAGTTTTGAAATTTTTTTAATTAAAATGTTGACACAAATTTTTTTCAAGTGCTGCGACCATTTTTCTATTTGAATGATTTTAATTTTACATTTCAATATTAAAAAATGACATATTTTATTTTTTTTTAGATTAATTTGAAACATTAAGCATTTCTCAATTATTTTGGAATACATGTAAATTTTTATGCGCATTGTAGTAAGAAAAAGCAAAACAAAGTTGAATTGAAAATATGTTTGGTACTTCATTCAAAATATGTTTGGTGCTTCATTTAAAACTACTCAAAATTTATATATTTGAGCGGCAATCCAAAAAAAATATTGGTGTTTTTAAATATTTTATTAAATTTTTTTTGTTTGATATTTTGAAGTTTAAAGGCTTCCTCAAACCGGTGGAAATTATCAATAATTTGCTATTATATTTACAAAGCAGCAATTTTTTGCTTTGCCGTGTCAGCATATAATTCGCGCAGATTTGGGAGAGCCTTAAAATAAAGGTTTTTCTGCTTCTAAACTGATTTTTTTGCTTAAAAAAATGCACCTTTAACAAAACAGTTGGATCTTATTTTTGGACATTTTCTAGATTGATCCAAATTTCAAATCTGCCTCCAAATTTATTTTGGTGCTTTAAAGCAGGCAGGAAGACTTAGGCAGCTTAAAATTGTATCCTTGAACAGTGATCCCAAATATTTGAATATATGGTGGTCTACAAATTCTTTTTCGTAGTTTGCCTATAAATGCCATCCTTCCATAATACTTTCAAATTGATTTTTATGCATCAAAACTGCTTTTCTCAGCATCAATTAATAATTAATCAAGTTTGATTACTTCATTAATATTAAATTAATAACTAGTATAGATTTTTTTAAAAACTTCTGGGCTTTGAAATTAAGACATACTATTTTTGAAAATCATTTTGTTCTTTGATAATGGTACTTTAGGTAGCCGACAGCAAAATCGTCTACGTTTTGTGTGGATTCTTAGCTACATTAGCTAAATTAGTTTTGCTATTGTGGGCTTTGAAATATTATTTTCCTTCCTTTAAATTACATTTTAGGGTTTTAAAATTGTTATATTTTTCTAAGCCTAAAATTAAAATCAGAGCTTGGGAAAAATTCGAGAGATCCTTAAAATAGCAACAATTGGTATAGCGCTATGTGTAATGTTTTGCTCGAGTGCAAAAGTTTGCTCTATAATAATCTTCGTTAATCGAAAATTTCTAAGTCAATTAAGGGAAGGCACAATAGGATCATTAGGACCATAGTGCAAAAATTCTTGACGAACCACCTCAGGAGGAAGAAAAGGCCACCTTCCCTTTTTTTCATCTGAGGCGATTCGTCAAGCGTCCATGCACTACGGTATGATGTTCCTATTAAAAACCAAGCTTGTACAAAACTCGTAAGCCACTAAAAGGTATAAAAATGTTCTGTTATATGTTAAAAATTTTATAAAAATGTTCGCCAATTTGGTTTGCGATACTCTTAATGAATCAAAGTCAATTTTGAAGCATTAAATATAAAAATCTTGGTCACAGCTCCAATACCTTTAAGATATCTTCTAAAAAGGTTCTTTTAGATTTTTTTTAAAATCTACAATTTGATTTACGCAGTTTAGCTCGCTCATGAGGTTGCCACACTATTGCAATTCAACTATTAAGTAATGGGTTAACCGACCGGGGTTGGGCAAAAACTAAATGTCTATTGAGCAATACTGGGCAAGATTATGTTGTTTCTTTGAATTTACTATTGGGGGTACCACACCATAGAAATTTGTCTATTGACTCATTGGTTACAAAACAAATGAAGTATTTGGCAAAACTTGGGAAAAATTATACAATAATTGCATTGTAAACTTACTTTCTCTGATTTGTGAGTGGAGCATACATTTTTTCTTGGGCAAAACTAGAATTCTTCAGAATTTAATTGAGTTGTCTAGATTTAATATATTTTTTAATTTTCTTATTTTTATTGTAATTGTATTTGCCATTTTGTCACTCTCGTTTCGTCGGCAAAACATTTCTTTGGTTTGGCAAAACCGGGCATAACTTGGGCAAAATTGTGGCACATATTATTTCTTCAAACTTGCTCATGGTGGTGTCACATCATAGGCTATTTTGCAAAACTGGGCATAACTTGGCGAAAATTATGGTACATATTGTTTCTTCAAACTTGTTCATGGTAGTGTCACATCATAGACTATTGGGCAAANTGAATTCTGTAAACTCACTTTCTCTGATTTCTGAGTGGAGCATACATTTTTTCTTGGGCAAACTAGAATTGTTCAGAATTTATTTGAATTGTCTCAAATTAATTTATTTTTTTCATTTTTTATTTTTATTAAAATCGTGCTTGTCATTTTGTCACTCTCGTATTTGTGGCAAAACATTTCTTTTGTTTGGCAAAACTCTGCCTAATTTAGGCATAGTTGAGGCATATAATATTTCTTCAAACTTGCTCGTGGTGGTGTCACATCATAGACTATAGGGCAAAACTGGGCATAACTTGGCGAAAATTATGGCAAATATTGTTTCTTCAAACTTGCGCATGGTGGTGTCACATCATAGACTATTCGGCAAAATGCAACATGAAGGAGCCAATATTACATTAAGCATTTCCAGCTTCTAATCACTACACCTACTGGCAATGCTAGGCGTAAATATATTTGCTGGAACATGGTAGGTGGGAATAATAACCAACAATCATTATGACCAAATCTGTTGGTCCAGCATTTATAACTATGGTAATCCACTCAACTATTGCGCCATCCAATTATTGAACGCTATCTTTATTTGCGATGTCCATGTAAATATATTGAATCTAGTGATTAAATAATATTTAAATAAATCCTAAACTAACCTAAAATGTAATTAGAACTGTTATTTATATTGTGGTGCAGTGTATTTGCAGGAATATCGTATCCAATAATGAATGACGAAATTATTGGGTGGGTTGGTTCCCATAGTAAATAATAAAAAACCAATAGATTTGATTATGGGGTCCCACTCATAAACATTGAATCTCTGAAAAAAAAACTTAGAAAATTTTATACGGGCACTTTATTATGACCTGATTAAAAACAGTTTAAGTACCAGGCAATTTAATTTTACAATTTAAAAAATTTAAAATACTAGAAATAGAATAAATTAAAAATAATTAAAGAAAATTTCATAGCTGACATTTTGATCCAATTGAAAAGTTTAAGCAACAGGTAATTAATATTTATAAATTAAAATTTTTTTAAATGGGTTTGGATGTACTAATTTACAATATTGGAAATACAACATTTGAACAATTTTGCAATAATTTTAGAAAATTTCATGGATCCATTTAAAAGACAGTTCATTTTTATAAATTTAAAGAAGTCCAAATAGGAGCAATATACAAAAAAACTTGGAAATATAATCAAAGTTTTCTTTTATGATTCAGTGAAAATTTAATTATATTTATTTTTTAAATTAAATATTTAATTTTCATATTTATTTATTTAATTTATTTAATTTTAATTTTTTATAATATTTTATTTTATGATCGATTTCGATATATTTATATCATTATCGAATATATCGAAATCGATCATAAAATAAAATATTATAAAAAAACCAAGTGAAAATAAAATATTTAATTTATAATATGAATAATATTAGAAATATAAACAATTTGAACAATTTAACAATAATTTTAAAAAATCATTGTAATGCAATTAAAAGTTAATTTTTAATAAATTATTGCTTTCTGTCCATAAACTGGTATTGCATGTAACGTCGACCGTTTATAGAAAAGCCGTCCCGGAATTGCATTTCTTATCGAGGAGAGTATACATCAGATTATTGGAGCCGCGCAAATTTGGATGTTATCGAGTATCGAGTTTTTGACAGCGACATTCCATCCGCGTTACATTCCCGAATACTAATAAGATTTTTAGCGTTGCTTTTTATGCATTTAATTCGATTATGCATTCAATATCATTAAGCTTTCTTTTTGCGTGAAATACCGAACTCGAATTATCAAGAGAAAATTATCGAAACTGTATTATTACCTTATGCAATTATCAATTTGCGAGGAAGTAAAATTTTTATTGACATACAATTTACATTAAAAAAAATCGTAATTGAGCTTGAATAATTTTTTAATTCAAAGATGTGAAAACCTTGAAGCAACAAGGCTATTAGCAGCAATATATCAAGTACAATGCAAATTAAAACTCAAATGTTAACATAATTTGAACATTTAATTTTTTTGCACGTTTATTGGAAAGTCCAATATATACAGAACAAACATATATAATGATTATAATATGTTATTACCATATTTCACATTTTATTTCAATTTAATAATTGCCACTTTTTAATCTTTGAGATGTGGGTAACAGCGTTGTTGCTCCTTGGTCTTTATATGTATATACTTTAAACTTTATGTGATTTTATGTGACATGTTTCAACATTATGTCTTACTGTTGTACGTATCTCTTTGAAATAAGTCTTATTATTATTATTATTATTATTATTATTATTATTATTATTATTATTTTTATTATTATTATATTTAAAATTGAATAATAATATTACATGGAAATGTAACAAACTTAATAAAAAAATTACTAAAAAAATCAAAGTACAATTTAACTTTTGTATGGATAAAGCGGGGTTTACACTATGTAATTTACTTATGACTTTGCTTATGATAATTTTAAATAAAACTTTAAACAGACGTTTAAAATTCAATGTTTTGTTCACACTGGCCTTGGATGCTATGCCTAGTCTAGGGTGGAACAAAAGTGGCCGATTTTAATTTTTAATTTTTTTTTTGTAATAGTGGAGGAAAGTTGCCTTGTAGACTCAAAAAGTAGAGAAAACAAATTGGTTGCTGTACGTTAACATCTCGAGGTGCCGCAAAGAGCTTATAGATTGCAAAAAAATGATAAACATTAATATTTTTGTTTGTTTTGTATTGTCGTAAAAATTAAGTTACAAAAGAAAGTTGTAAATACGTAATTAAGCGTTAGAATTGGAGAAAAAAAAATTTATTACAAGATATATTAATATTAAAAAAACAAAAAGTCAAAAAGTTTGCACTTTTGATATTCTTGAAACTTTTGCGAAAATTTTGTTACACATTAAACTGTTTTCTTTTTTCAAATTTTTGCATTATTAATTTTTGCTCGTATATAGCCTTTCCTTGCAAGTGAATCACATACATTTTAAGCAGATTTAGTTACCAGTTTCACAGCTCTTTTTGCCGCTTGGGGCCGGGGAAAGTTGATAAACGGATTTTTGCTATTTGGTTGAGCTCCAGTTGATGTCTTCTGCATGAATTCATTTAGCAAGTCACTAGATACAAAAGCATGTATCTAGTGACCCCCCCCCCAAGGGGGGTTCAGTTGCATTATTTTCAGTACATGACATCATGTTGATATAATCAGATGCACAAGAGTTTATCTTTGGAACCGTGATCTCTCTGATCCCGCCTCTACTTTCTGTACTAGCTTTTAATAAATTTCCACTTACAACTTTGCACTCATCACATAACATAGACATAGAGGAGATTTTGTGCAGCAGCAAAGTACCAATTTCTCTGGATTATCGGGTCTAAGAAGTTCTTTAAATCATCACAGAAATGGCGTAAAAGTGATATTAGCATAAATAGATGTTTGGAACCTTAAGTGTCTGAAGGTTTTAACTTAATGTTATACCACACAGGTGCATACACTTTTGCAATATTCTCAGCCAGAGTCTTGAAGTTTTTGATTAGATTTTCAGTTGCCACAATCTTAGTGTACGGTTTGCCATTAAACCACCTGGAATGAGCAATTTTTCCAGGGTTTCTTAATGATAAATTTTTTTTTCACTTGATACAACCATACATATATCTAATAAATATTTCTGATCAGTACTTAAATTGTTCTCCAAAAGAGGAAGGTTATTTTCAATAGGCAAGAAAGTAATTTCGCGGTTGAACTCATTGGGTCCCTTTTATTCCTGGGGTGGTTTGTCAAGCGTCCCTGCAATATGGTCCTAATGGTTCTATTGTGCACCTCAAACATCTTACACCTTTAGAAGTTCTGTCTCTTCTATGAAGTCCAGGAGTTTTCGATAAGGGATGGTTTTCAGATCTTCTTGGGCTAGCATATGCTTGCCAAAGTGAACTGTGCATTGCATGTTGAATGCTTTGCATTCACACAGTAGATGCTGCGCAGTCTCTTTGTCTTTCAAAAATCCGCGCGTCACTTAGTTTTACCATCTAAATAACAAAAAAAGATGTCG
The DNA here is from genome assembly GCA_030264575.1 of Tachinus sp. AB-2021. Lineage (NCBI taxonomy): Eukaryota > Metazoa > Arthropoda > Insecta > Coleoptera > Staphylinidae > Tachinus > Tachinus sp. AB-2021. Next base: position 6,392 of record JARJEC010148604.1, on the reverse strand, counting down.
CAAATGTAGCTCATTTCCATGGAACAAACATACTAACTATTATAAAAAATAAATAACACTAAAACGACTATATTTTTAACCACAGCGACTCGAGTTTTGACTTATGAGGGTCATTATTAAGTGTTTTTGTTTCAGGAGCTCCTAACATTAAGGGAACTAGTCAGTTTCCAAATCCACCAATATTATTTATTTCTTATAATGAAGTAACACATAATAGAGGTCGAAATCAAACTAACCATTGTATTGCCCTTCCTATTTTATTTTCCATCAAAGAAATCAATTCATTTTTGCTTCCAGTATTTCAAATGGTTCCATCAGGTCCAAGAACATTAAAGTTTAAAAGTTGTTTGTTGTGTTCTCTATCTTCAACAAACTTTAGTCTAGTGTGTCCTAAAGTCTTTTCCTGTGCTGCATTTAGGGGTCTATAAACTTTAAATTTGGTACCTCTATTGGTTCTTCTTAAATAACTTTTTTGTACAACTTAGTCCCTTTCTTTGTTTGAACAATTGTTTTGTCTTTTCTGCCATCAAAAAACAATCTTCTATTCTCGGTTATCCGATCATTAGCACAAAAACTGTCATTCATGAGATTTATTCGAGTTTAATTTTCTTTCTGTCTATTACTTTTGTTTTGTCTTCCCCTGTAATTACACCAACGTCCTGCAAAGCAGCACTTGCTATAGCTGCAACAGCTATATCTGTTATCCTGATACGATTACATATAGATAGCAATTTAATACGCATTTGTATGCTTATCGTTTCCTCTTTTTTCAGTTTTGAAGTGCTTGGTATATTTATCTCTTTTTCAAAAAGCAGGTTTTCTTGCTCGTCCATTTGCTCTTCGGCGCTATCAGTGTCATTACTAATAGTTTCTGATACACCAATATCTGTCTGTTCCAGATTAATCTTAACTATTGTGTAATGTTTTCTTTAAAAGCGCTTGTGGTGGCTATATCAACTTTACCTATAACCATTTTTCTGGCAGAACGTTAATTTTTTAAAAACCCCGGTTCTAAATTTGGTCTTTTTTTTATTTTATGTAAAGGTTTTGACACCTGCAGGCAGCAACATCAAATAAACGATCAGCCTCTTCTCTAATTTTTTTTGCTATTGGTGCTATTAGAGCTTTAACTGATGTCTTCTGTATGAATTCTTTTAGAAGGTCATGTACATGCTCCCGACGATGATGGAAATGATGAGATATGAATCTTGTTAATGATATTGTAAGCGTAACCAATAAATCTAAAATTGAACACAATTTCCTAAATTTGAAAAAAATATACTAATCAATGAAAGTCAGCTGAAATCTCACGAAAGCTATGACCTCTCAGATGATATTCTCTAAATCGACATGCCATATCAAAGTTTTTTTATATATTTTTACAAAAGAATTTCTTGAGAATGTAGTATCAGAATCAAATTTATATGATAACCAACTGGACATAAATAAGCCTCACTTTTCAAGAACTATATATATATATATTGGAATTGTAATGTATACATCAATTGTGCATTTACCTAACACTCAATTCTATTGGCCTTCTGATATTGGTATTGCGAAAATAAAAAAAACCATGAATAGATTAAAAAAAAATCCGTGCCTTCATGCACTTCAATGACAATACGAAACATTTACCTAAAGATACGAATCATGACCGAATCACAAGATTAGGCCAATAATTACATTAAATATTGAATAATTACTCATTTGAATGCCCCATTTTCTAAATTACCGTTAGAAGAAAAATTAACTATTGATGAGCAGCTCTGCTCAGCAAGAGTAAAACATTACATGAAGCAGTGTTTGCCTATGAAACCCCATAAGTGGGGTTTCAATTTTTTTGTTATATGTGGAACGGATGGGTTTGCATACAGATTTGAAGTGTACTCAGGACCAGAAGACCATGATTCTGCAATACTAGCTAATGAACTGGATCTTGAATCATGTGGAAATGTGGTTGTAATACTGTGTGAATTATTCCTATGCATGAAAATTATAATCTGTATTTCAACAATCACTACACTACTCTAAAATTACTAACCTTCCTAGTTCACCAAGGCATTTATAGTTTAGGTACTGTTCGTCGAAACCGAATTACAAACTGCAAATTACCAACTGAGCAAGCTATGAAAAAGGAGCAACGTGGGACGTTTTGTGAATTGGTTAGCACTTTAGATAATCTAGAAGTTAATACAATTGTGTGGACAGACAACAAAATTGTAACACTTGCTTCAACTGAATCAACTGTTAAGCGATACGACAAAACTGCAAAATGTACCTAGGAATTTAAATGTCCTCACATAATAAAAGAGTACGACCAACACATGGGTGGCTTAGACCTGTTAGATGCAATGCAAATATGGCCCGACATAAAATTTAGCTGAAAAGTAAGAAGTGGTACATGAGAATTTTTACCATCATTGATATGACACTTGCTAACAGTTGGATTTTATATAAAAAGATTAGGAAAAAACTGCGGAAAAGTCGAATATCACTTTTTATGAATTCATGATAGAAATTTCTACTTGGCTACTAAACGTTGTTTATATTAGTCCCCTTTTATTTTCTTGACTACTATGCGTCCTGCACAAGTCAAAGTTCGATAAAAAACATGATACAAGAAAAAAAGCGAGGTCCAGCGCAACATGCTTCACCGCAAGATATTCGCTTAGATCAAACAGGTCATTAGATAAATTGGGTGAAAATACAGATGCAAATTGTCGAAATGTACTGGTTTTGCTCAAACAATGTGTGAGATGTGTGATGTTCACTTATTCTGTAACAAAAAAAATTGTTTCAAGATTTATCATAACAAGCATTATGTTAATATAAAAAATGTTGCATTTCTGCAACATTATGCTAATGCATAATGTTGCATTTCTACAACTTTTTTTCTCAAAAAATGTTTAAAAAATTTAAAAATGTGTATTTCAATATCATCTATTTATAATAAAAGCTTATATAATCAACATGAATATTTTTTTTATTATCCTATAAAATGTCATGCATTTAAGGGTTAAAACATCTAATTAAAACTTTTTATTAGGTAATCGGATCACGTCTGTAACAAAGTTACAAATTATGTGCTTTTATTAAACTTGCCGCACCTATAGACCTAGTCCAATAACTTTATATGCATTTTTTGGCTTAAATACTGCATTTTTGACTGTATTTAAAATTAACAAAAATATTTGACAATTTCCAAAAAAAAATCTTAAAAATTCAGTGAAAGTTATAATTTTGAGAAAGTTTGTCGTCCTTGCGGCACCTCTAGACGTGATCCAATATTTTTCATATTTTTTCATCACATCTACAACAAAAGGCAACTTTTAACCGCTGTTACAAATTCAAAATAAAAAAATATTTTTTTCGTTCCACTCTAATGTCCACGTGTAGGGTAAACTAAAAATCGTATTTCAATTATATGTTTGATTTTTTATTTGATATTGTTTTAAGCAAAGTTATAAGTAAATTACATAGCTAGGGTTTACACTATGTAATTTACTTATGACTTTGCTTAAGACAATATCAAATAAAAAAATCACACAGATATTTAAATTACGGATTTTTTTTTCGGGAATGCACAAGCAACAAATTTGAAAACAATTACTTAAAAACGCAAAGAATCACCGGGATACTAACGGTACAATACAACCAAGAACAGAATGGCACAGCAAAAAAGGAAGCTTCAAAACCTACTCGACTACTTTTGGGATGGGGCAGTTAATACTCCAAATTATCTTAATTGTTTGCCAACAAAATCTTTGATGGTCGGATGCCGTACAAGAAGTCATGTTTCAGCAAAGATTCTGATCAGAATGTTTTTTTTAAGCAAAGTGTATTATCTCTACAGAAGTCCTGGAAAAGGGAAGTTAGCCTCTAGTCCCTTGATATTGTTAAGATAGGCGGACAAAACACAGGCTTACCATATCTGGTCATCTTGAAAAACGCATTGTGTTGATTTCTCGAGATGTAAGATATGTAAAAGTTGAAGAATCTTATATAAAGAAGGAGTAAAAAATTTAGAATTGACTAAATGAATAGAAGCAAAAGAAGAATGTAAGGATAGAAAGATGGGGAAAGAAATAGTATTAAATAAGTTTTAAATACTCGAAGTTTGGCTATTGCACTCCGTGTTACTGCCTATCCCAAAGAAGAACTGCGTGACTTAGTAGGTATCAATGCTAAAATTTACGCAAAAACCCCACATTTTATAGAGTTTGATTTTGCACAAAAACCGTATAAAAATATAATGAAGAAAGGTTTGAAGCACTTCTGGAGGAAAATAAACCAGAAGTAGATTGGGGTGGTTCGGAATTCAATTTGCAAACTGTTGGTCTTAATGAAACCTAGCTAATCGGCTTACTAGGGGCAATAATAAAAAATTAAAATAAATAAAATAAACAACCAAAATGTAATCAATTCCGATAAAGATGTTCAAGAAGCAAAAAATATATAAATTCAAAAAAACTAATACAAAAGTCGATTCAACATAGTCAAAACTTGTTTTAAGGAGAAGGTCAAAAAAGCAATACAATACTGTTGCCAAACCGGTTAAGAACGTCAAAGCATTCCTTCCCTTCATAGGCACTTCCAATGAAAAAAGCAATAAACGGAACGGAGGCAATCAAATGGCGTTGCGTCATGGCCATTGAGGTGAAAAATAATATTTGAACACTTAACCAAAAGAAGAGAAAGTCGTTGGTAGTCAAATTGATATCAGGAATAAATTTCAACCAAGCGGCGTAGTCGCGAAGAGGAAAATACGTTTAGTTACCTAGGGTTTCAAGCAGTTCGACGTGAAGGAAATCCTCAACGGAATCTTAAAAAAGAGGTGTTTGGGAAACGCCAAAAAAAATTTAAAATATTTTAGAAAAATCATTGATTTATAAAGTGGCACAGTCAATTTGAATCAAAGGCGAGGTAGATGATAAATAGTCTACGTAACGAATACAATTTATTTCTCTTACAAAAGTCTAAAACAAAATGAGAGGAATTGGTACAAGAAACTTGACACAGCCATCAGAAACATATGGTTCATCGACTTTGTGTTCCTGCCTATTTTATATCGGTGAGAGACATTTTTCTCAGCGCAACAATATATTGATAGCCTCACGCAATAATATGAATTATATATTTCTCAACTTGGCAAGGAATTAAGCAAAAATTGTGTGATTTTGGATATTGGAATACGTCAAGCATTGTCTGGGTAGCACATTTGACAAGAAACCTGGGTTGATGCATCAGCAAAGATATATACAAAACATTATATAAAAAAATTAGTGACCAAGTGCAATCCAAAAACCTTCAGCCACACATCCCCCATTTTTTATGCTCGGGGTAGTATAACAACTACTTTAGTGAGGATAATTGGAAAGCCACAAAAAGAGTACTCCTCAATGTCAGGACTTCAATCGGGTTGTAACTGAGTTGGTTTGGACTGATAAGATTTCCCATAAAGAAGTATATTCTGGTAATTTTCAACCACACGTCTTGACATTTTTAGGCTATAATCCACTTAAGACAATATTAACTGCTTTGATGAGGACCACTGGAAAACCGCCAAAAAAGAAAATTCTGCTATCGCAATAGACGTAAGACTGACTTGGTTCGAATGCAGAACTATTAAAATTTGGAATGAAAGTTTAAGCTACAACCACACGTCTTAACATTTCTTATGCAATAAAACTTGGGTTTACACTACACGTGGACATTAGGGTGGAACGAAAAAAAATTTTTTATTCTGCTTCTGTCGAGATAAGATTAATCAAATCTTGATCTTGTCTCGTCGACATTATAAAAACCCTGATCTCATCTTGATCTCTTAAAAGATCGATCTTGTCTTGATCTCGCTGTGATTCTTGACATAATCTCGATCTCGATCTTGAATCTTGACAAGATTAAAAAGCATTTTAAATTTACACATAATATGTTATTTATTATGTGTAAATTTAAAATGTTTTTTATACATATTTATTAAATTTTTTGTTAAAATAACAATTTTATTTATATATTTCTTTAAATGCAAGATCTCGTCGAGATCTTGTTTTGATCTTGCCGAGATTTCGTTCTGATCTTGATGTCGACCTTGGAAAAAAATCTTGAATCGATTTTGAGATGAGATCGAGATTTTTCTCGTCTCGGCAGAAGCTCATCTAAGCTTTAATGTATTGTTTTTTTTAAAGTTCAAGTTTAACAGTTGAATTATTCTTATTTGAAAAATGCCTTTTTATTCTGCCATTAACTTTTTTGCAAATATTTCAATTCCCTGTGAAGACATACTGTAATACTGCATGCTATCTTATATATCATAAAATTAACGAGTATAATAAATAATATATTGAAAATTTCTCCCGTCCTTTCATTTAACAGAATAAAATGTCGATAAAAAT
>JARJEC010148595.1:0-12998 GCA_030264575.1 Tachinus sp. AB-2021 | reverse complement strand
GTTTCCCGATGTCTCTTCAAGATACAGGATGCGGTCAATTGATTAACATCAAGACGCTGACCGATGTAACGCTGACTCCTGCCTTTTTCTGCAAGTATAACCACAATCTCAGCTTCTTTTCTACTTAAATTGAGATTCAGAAGCCTATCCATATTTATTCTTCACTATTTAGCATTAAATTTTAATAATTACTTCAAAACAAACCCAACAAGAAATTTAATATAAACCTTTCTTACGGCCAGAATAATAAAAAGTGCTTTATTTTATTTATTGACAAAATACCTTGAGCATTATTATTAAATCATTTTATCAGCGATGCGACAATAACACATATGACCGCAAAAGATGTTCGGAAAGTGTTTGCATGCGTATTTTGTCAGACACGGGACCATAAAATTGGTTCTTCAAAATATTTAATAATCGAAGTTATGCAACTAAACTTACTACAAATATGTTTAATGTTTATCACTTCAAGTTGCTTGGCTTGTCATCTAGCGAGCACAACTATGGTACTAATTGAATCCGTACGATGGCGAAAATTTAATAATTAATTTATTAATTGTTTAATTGAGCAAGATTAATCACACAACCATGCCATTTCATTTAATTATGCTATGATTTGTATTGATATTCAAGTTTCTGTCTGAAATCTGATATATTCATTGATTATTTGGTTGAAAAATTAAATTCCCCTACAGAAGCAACAGATTCCCACTAAAAACACGCTTCCCCAATCAAGGTCGTCGCTGGAAAAATGACAGAAGTTTAACGACATTTTGCTCATCAGAAAGTGCGCATATAAACAAACAGACACCCCAGTTGCTGTTCAAACGTTAATATAGTGACTAATAATCTACGCCCGTATCATCTGGGCGTTATCAACGATCGCCAGTTTTCCCATAAAAGCTAAATCGCGGTGCAACAGTGCCGCGCCCATATTAATTTAACGTGCAGTGATAGATCAGCACCATAGGCCTCTCAGATACGGCGTTGATGGACATGGTGATTTCTAATTTACAGCAACAGCGCGCTGTGACGGAGCAGCTGCGCAGGGAGGCCGCTATCAAGCGTGTGCCGGTGTCTCAAGCAGTTGCAGATATCGTGAAGTTTATCACCGACCACGAACAAGACGACTGCCTACTTGTAGGCTTCTCAAGCCAACGGATTAATCCATTCCGCGAGAAGAGTTCCTGCACCCTAATCTAAAATATTTCATAACAAAAAAATAAATGTTCAATGTGCTTTAAAAAAAATGAATCATTCATTCTACGATCAATGTCATGTAGGTTAGGTGTAACTTCATCGATATTGTATCATTTCTTGTTTACTACAACCAAAACGAATTGACTTTCTATATATTTATAATTCTAATGTCATGTTTCTTATATTTAACAATATATATTTTATAATGAAAGTGTCAGTCTGGGTCCCTATTCATTGTTTTTGCTATACGTGTAGACTCAAAAATTTATTTTTAATATAACACTATTTATCCTTTTTTTGTAACTTGTTTGTATTTTTTGTTAACACGAATTTAATAAAAATGTAAATTAAATGTACAATAAAATATAAATTATGTAGCTCCGCGGATTGAATTTCAGTCCCCCCTATTTGATCGATTTAAAGAGGTCAGTAACACTGCAAATTATATTAACGGGAAATTAAATTTATAGGTTGGGGTATATTTAATGGTCAATTAGCAAACTATTTTATTTGTAAATTACTTTACGGAAACATTTTTCAAAGATTTTGAGACGATATTGCCTTTGCCAGGTATGGAAAATGGAACACCTCTATAGCAAGCTTGCAATGATTCGTTTGTGTGTAAATCAGGAGCGACTGTTTCAAAGATTTTCTTTTTTGGATTCATGACGGCATCGGGTTGACGTACATATCCATTGCAATGAACCAATTCACCTGAGAAGCAACCTTTAGGAGGCAATAAAACTTCCACCTTTTCAGGAGTACTGGCGCACATTACCATTGCTTCAGATATGATGCCACGCATCTGAAATTAAATTATTGTATTATACTGCCACAATTATCATATTATTTAGAAAAACAAATTCCATTCCAATCAAAGAAAAAATTTTGTTCAATGATTGTGTATAAGGTAGTAATTAATTGTCAGACAAACGCCAGGTAACCTTGTAGATAGTGTCAAAAGAAAATGAAAATCTTAATTACAAAATGCTAAGAGCTTCTTTGTTTGCCCTCAAAGTTTCAAATTGTCATTACAAATATTGTTTTACTTTCGTATTTTATGTACCATTTTGCTTTCTTTTTTTAGTATATTAAAAGTTACAAGGTTTATTGAAAATTAATAATAAGAAATGCCTGACGGATCGCAGTGTGTGAAGCGTGTATCCCTGTTTCACCTTATTTTTATATTGAGTATTATAATCAAATAAATGTATACTTCTTATAGAAAGGAATATAGAAAAATATGCAAATTAATTGAATTAATCAAATTTAAATTAAAAATACGCTTGGCAACTAGCAAAATTTCTAATAAAATTCAAAATAATAGTCGTTTTCTGGCGAGAAAAAGTTCGGTTAGTGGCAGTTACAACTTATTCTGGCAACCTTTCTGATGACATCACACCTTACTCAAGTATGCTTTGGTTACATGTAACTAGGTAATTACAGCTTACGGTGGTCGGTATCTGTATGTTAAAAAGTTAGTTGTGTCAGTCAAAGATGTCAATAAATGCATCAGTTGCATCACCTCATTTCAAATTTGAACTCTATTGAATTTTTAATAAATATAAAAAAACTGCAATTATTAGATTTAAAGTCAATTATTGATTTATTAAAAAGTCAGTTATTAAAGTATCATTTTTCAATTAATGTAGAAGTAATCTACCTTTATGTGACTGAAAAGTACACCTGGTTTTATTATTTAAAATCTCCGAGTTTGATCTTATTTTAGTTAATGCCACAAATAAGTTCAAAAATGATGTGAATATGTTAAAAAATACATTTTGAAGTTTGTGACACAAATTTCAAGGTTACTTTTCATTTTCTAGCGAGTAATTTTTTTTACAACAAGCATCGTCATAATCATGACTTCACCGGTAACTGAATAACATACTTCTACGTAACTGAAGCAAGCTCGCCAGAAAATGACTAATGTAGGCAATGAAATAAACACAACAAATGTTAATCTGTCAGTTTGGCATATATGCTGTCGATTATTTAAAATAATATTTGATGTGTGTATTAATTTGCCTACATTACAAGTTTTAATTTTAAAAGAATTTTCGCGACTTACTGTGACTTACAATGGTAAAGTGGTTACAGTAGTTACTGTTACTAGTGCATTTGTGCGAGTGGAGTGGGGAAGTGTTATGACGTCGATGATATACATAATCAACGCTTGCTACATGTTACCCAGCTCGTGAGATAGGTTACACTTAGTTAGTGTATTTAGATAGTGGAGGTATTCAACTGATCTAACCAAAAGGTGTAAAAATAGTATGTCACAAAAAGTCGCTATTTTACATTTCCTAGAGTAACAAAACTTTGAAGACCTCATGAGAAAAAACAAAAAGTTGGTCAGCATTTTGAAATTAAGATTTTAGGTTTCTTTTGGCACTATGTTACCTGGCATTTATCCGCCAAATAATCCTCACCTAGTATAGGTAATTATTATTATTACCTTTACAGGTTTTAAATTGCAAAGTATTACAACATCTCGATCCTTCAATTCTTCTATTGAAACAAATTTGACTAATCCGGAACAGACAGTTCTTAGTTTTTCTTCACCACAATCGATTTTTAATAAATATAAAGAATCAGCATCAGGATGTCGTTGCACTTCTATAACTTTAGCTATGCGTAAATCCAATCTACCAACATCAATGGGCGCTTCTGGTAATGGTGCAGCTTTATCTTTCTCTTCCTTAACTTTTTTCTCTTTCTTCGATTTAACATCTTTGTTTTCATCAGTTATGGGACCATCCACAAATTGAACGACTGCATCTGTAATTGCAGCATTAGGCACTGGAATTTGTTTTATTCCATTCTTCACTTCTAATTGGATCAAACATTTTTTTGCCAATTCCACCGCTTCCGTCAACTTGGTATTTTCCTCCCGTAATTGTTGTGCCCTTATCATGTTATAATCATTATTTAAAATGACCAACTAAAATTATATTCAATATTAATATGGATTTATTATTAAAAGTGAAGACTAACCTCACTCTTCAAAGCCGTTATTGTTTGTTTGGTTAATTGGGCATTTTCTTTTACCCTCTCCATCGAAGCTTTCGTTGCCATTTTCAACTGCAATCGCAATATTCTGCTGAAATTATTGATAAAATTGCATGAGAAATTCATTTAATTAATTTAACCTTACTTTTTATGGTGACAGATGCGCACTGCAAAAATGGCAACGCACGGCGCTCCGATGAAATGCAGAGCAGGACTAGAAATAACGTAGTACCAGTTACCAAGTGCACATATGTATGTACAGTTTTGCTAACATAAATCTAGTACACGCAATTTAGATCTAGTTATGCAATTATCTAAAATTGTTTGTTGTAAAGGTGACTTTTCATATTACCTAACCTATTGACAAATTTTATTTTGATTATAAACAGTGTAAATCTAAAGACCTTGTTACACAGACCAAATATGTTTGTACTAGATTTATGTGAGCATGACTGTATTGTACCAACAATTCTTTAGTTTATTTCATCATATAAATCTAAATAACTTTGTAATATCAAATATGATTTAGGGCACTTGTGCGTTCATTCTTATTAATTTTGCTTTATAATGGATTGTGATTATAGAACCATTGATCCATTCATAGATTGTGACATGACTAACTGATTAAATACCACCCTACTTATTTGTCCTCAATAAGTCTAGTCATAAACTGACTGAATAAGCGGCACGGTTAGGTACTTCTAATTGAGTGATTGAATTCGTTTGAACCGACTTGGATAGCATACGCGTACCCGTTGAATAACCGTCTACGATGCAAGGGTTTTTGGTTTGACTGCCGGCACATCGATTTCATTAAAAAATGTACTAAATTTATTTTAAAACTAAATATCACTAGTGTAAGTCAGCTACATATTGTTGCTTAGCAATTAGTTAAATAAATCTCATTCTTTCTGACTTAAGTGCAAATAAAATATAATTTTTATGCATCTTTATCTGAAAGTCATTTTGGCCGTATTTGCATCCAGAAAGTAGCTGTTTGCAATTATTAGGCCTGAAAGTGACAATTCCGTACTGCAAAACACTTTCCGGCCGCAAAGTTGCAGTACAAAATTGTCAATGTCACTGTTGTTCGGGAAAATGCAAGATTATTTTTTCTTGTCGTTTTATAAATTTGATATAAGCTGCATCAATGTAATTGATTGTCAGCTTGATAATATAAAATGTGTATAGTAATATAGAATTTGATTCTACTTCACTCGCTTTGAACAAACCGGTAAAAATCGAAGTGTTAAATTTGTTACTCAATAAATCACTATATTTTTTTCAAACATCTATTATAATATACTTATAAATTATTATATGTAAATTATATTTTGTACTATGCTTAGTAGTCTGAATTGTGGTCGCCTAAAAAATGTTGTGTACATCATGGCCGAAATACTCTTAGATGTCCTCGCCTGATGCTTTCTTGGGTCGCTTCGCTCGCTTGTCTCGCAACTTTCTGACTCGTCCAGCAAAGTAGTACTTTCTGGCCTTAATATATAAATAACTCTTGTTTAATGTTTATGTAATGATTTGAATTAACCGTAAACAATTTTATTTATTGAGTGTAAATCATTTTGAAATATATTAAAAAATTAATTTTATTTACATTGGTCTGACTAAGTGCAAATGTTTGAACAACATACAACATTGTAGAACTGATTTGTAAAGGTTTTTGAAGAATTGGTAAACTTTTATTTCTAGTCGTGTGGTTTGTCAGATTTTCAAATTGAGGCAGGAGAATACGGGTCTGAGCGCACCAATCGTGTGCGTGTGTACATTCGCATACACAATTGTCTATTATTATTATAAAGCAAGGCGCTCTGCCGGTTCTGTGTTGTGGACGGATGTTTTGTCTTCCGCGTGTATTGAGTGAATGTAAAATTTAACTACCTTTTTTGTTTTTAAGTGTACACGTTGCCCTTTCTCTTATTTTGCAAGCTGCGTAAAGAGTATAGTAAACTTTAGTCAAATTTAGCGTCACAATTTGTTTCTATCACCGTATGATATGACCAGGTGTGATGACCAGGTAATTGGTCAAAACTAGTCCGGTTTAATAAATATTTTTTGTGATAAAATACAACATAAAATGTTGTTTTATTTATTAAAATCTATTTCAATTCCACTCATCGATTTTATATATTCTGTTTTTTTAGTCAAATTAATTCAAATTTGGCGCAAAAGAGAAAAATGTAAAATCGATGAATTAAGGTTGCAATTTCCAAACATACAAGATTTATGTAAAATTCTTATTGGGTTGTGCTTGCGCTTAGTGGTTTATGTAGTCAAATTAAAATGTTCAATTATATAGTACTTATGCCACATTTTTTAATTTTTCCACAAAATGAACGCAACCACAAACGTTTGAAACATGATTACTGCTTGTACCGTTTTACATGTTATAAAACAATATATTTACGGGGAACTAATTGCAAAGAAAAGAATAAATATTGGTGATTCTACTGAACATAAAATGGTTTTAATCTAGTGGCACAACAAAGTGTAGAAATAATTTAAATGTCGCGTAATGAAAACTGTCAAATATGGCAAACCTAAAAACATAAAATTAAATGAAAAGCATGTTATATTAGAATCATTTTATATTTAGTAGCATCATCAATATTTACTCTTTCGTTTGCACTTTGTTTCGCGTAAATCCGTTGTTTTACAAGATAAAAACGGTACAAACAGCAACCTCGTTTTGAACGTTTGTATTTGAGTTCATTTTGTAGATAAACTTTGAAAAGTGACATAAATACTATATAATTGACCATTCCTAGATTAACCATAAAACGCCAACATAACCCAATAAGAATTTTACATAATTCTAGTACGTTTGGGTAATCGCAACTTTAAACAAATCAAATTTGATAAGTTAATTAATCATATTTGTCATTATCAGATACATAACCCCTTATCAATGCACGGAGAAGTGACGCTTTGTAGACCGCCTGCCATCGGGTTTCTTATCAATGCTTTAACATAATAATAATATAAATACAGTAATTTATAAGGAAAAAGTCCACATGTTTGTTTTAACTAACTTCACTGGTGGGCATGACGTTTTGTTTAAGAATTCTGATAATTGCAATATTGGTATTGTTAACAGTAGTAAGCCGAAAAATTATGTTAAAATGCCATAACTCTGGATATTCAGTGCTAGTTTTAAGTGGAATTAAATAAAAAGAAAAAATGTTCAAATTAATATTTATCATGCAGCTAAATAAGTCGCAATATTCTAAAATATAAACGTCATCTAATGAAGTGTTTATAATTAATAGTGATTAATTATAAACACTTTATTAGTTGAAGGTTTTAATACAATTTTATTAAAAAGATACTAGTTACTAACTGACGTCATTTTCACGTTTCTAGGTGACGTCTTTGATCTTTGATATTTTTTTGGTTTCTTTTCGTCATATTTACGTCATGTTTGAGGTCATCGTAAACTATGACAAAAACAACGCAAATATGACGTGAATTTGTGGGCTGGAAAAATGTAATAAAATTGAGGAGAACGGATAGGAATATAGGCATTGAGCGAATTGAATTGGACGGAGACACATGCATTTCCTGTATGTATTGGTTTGAGTATCCGTAGAGCGAAGTGTAATAAGTACCAGGGTGGCTGTGCATAAATAAAAATACCACACTGACGTTGACATATACTTTTCAGTATAATTATTATAATAAAATTAAAGGTTTTACTACATCTACTACGTGTATTCCAAGCATTTACAATTATTTTTTAATAAAAATTGTAATAAAACGTATACTTCTGCTATGTGGTCCAAGCACACTTACATTTTTTTCATTTTTGAAAGGTATACCGTGGCGCAGTAAACTAATATATGTATGTACAAAGACGCAAAGAGTGTACATTAAAATGTATAAACCTTCATATATTGACGATGCGCGTTCATTGGCTATTCATGGGGACAGTGTTTCTTCCGAACCTGACAGATCAATCTAGATATGATTTAATAAAGTAAATATTATTTAAATCAAATAAAAATTATTTATGTAAAATAAGTTTCACTTCTTCACATACAATTTTTGGTATTATTAATGACAAAATTATTGTCAAACTATTAAAATATTGGCTACCATTTTATAAAATATGTATAACAAGTCATATTAAAATTTGAACTCTGTTGTTTATGATAGACTGGAATTGCAGATTTTTTTATCCGGATAAATTAGCCACCACAAATCCGCAAAAAGTTTAATCAACCTTAACATTTTGCGAAAAAATTAATGCATCTAACTTCATTTGATTGAAAACATAAATGTCAAATAAGTGAGGTTACAGTTTTATTATATTTAATTACCTTTTTTATATTGTAAAACATTAAAACATATTTTATATTACATACCTCATTATTGATTTGTTCCATAAAACAAGATTTTTAAATTTATTATTTAATAAAGCTAGTCCAACGGAAAAACAAAATGCTTTAGAAATTTACCAAACCGTTTGAAATAACCGCAAACGCCCGGATAAAATCGATGCAGTATGAATTGCAAATCTAGATTTTTGCAGATTTGTGGCGGCCATTTCCGCACAAGAAACTCCATGAACCATGGACGAGGTTTAACGCGTTAGGGGAATACGCAAAACTCAAACCAAACGTTGTCGGAGCGACTAGTGTAAAATGTACGGCTCGAGCTAAGCTTGGAGCGACTAGTATGAAACAGCATTAATGTTTATAATTTTCAAAATAACATAACATTTTACAGATGTGTTGTTTGTTGACCTTTTTTGTATTTAAATGTTTGAAATTTAGGGAATTAATTTTCTCTCTGAAACTATTGGCAAATCACTTGACACAGAAGTTTTGTTTTTCCCACTTGAGCACCTCAAAAGTGCTATTCACTGGTTTTTTATTTTGTCATTAATAGAGTATGAATGCTGATGAATACAATAATTATAAAACAATCAAATTTTTATCAATAAAACAAGATATAATGAATGTTCAATAATTGTAGTACTAATGTTATCAGTTAATATATTTTGTTTATTTATGTATATAATAATGTTTATATTACTTGAATTAGTAAAGAAGAAAAATAATTCACTATATTTGATTATTGGTATTATTTAAAATTCATTCATATTCAAGAATTTAATGAGAATAATAGTATATTTATTCTCATTAAATTCTTTCATAACAAAAAGCTTTTTTTTAATTTGCGTCGTTACTAGACCTAGTAAATCAGCCGTTTGTTACTGAGAATTTTGCTTGCTTTACTAGGCTAGTGTATTTTATTTTTCTGGTGTTGACAACATTGATATATTCAGGTTAAATGTCAGTTAACAAATAATATCCAACATTTTGATAATAAAATAGATGTGCGGGCGGGTGCACCGGGTGGTTTACACAAACTAAAACTATTGTTAAATTGCAATTGCTTTATATTATATTTAAAATTGATTTTACCAATACCTTTAATTTTTACACATTTGCTAAAATTTGGGCAAAAAAATGAAAAATTGTCAAAACTCATTATTATAAAAAAATAATAATTCAAATTGAATTTTTAATGGCCTTCTTAAATAATATTAAATCAGTGTACCCAACCATAACAAAAATTCCTAAACTTTAAAATATTATTTCATTTTTTGTAAATAGGAATCCAGAGGCATAAAGTAGAAAAAATAAAAAGCTCTCCCAGCACTTGTTTGTTCCTCCACTCACCGCTACGCAGCTCGTGTCGGAATCAGAAAAAATGCGTTTAATCAATGATTTCTTCAACTTGTATTTTAATATACTATTAAATTTATTATTTAATAATCACACCAACAATTTATTACTACCGCAGCTGTCACATATAAAATTGCAATTGATATTTTACATAAACTAAGTAATAATAACTAAGCAGAAATGAAATATAATCAAAAATTACTAAACCGTTTAAAATATCCGTCTATAAATCACTACGTAAAAAAATTACAACAGTAAGAACTAAATCGTTGCACCATGAACTAAAAATCTAAATTTCTGAGAATTTTTAGCGGCCTTTTTATTTGGATCAAAAATTCTTCGATTCCGGAATACAATGAACGCGGTTTTATTCGGTAATTTTTCCTTCACATCTAAACACAAGTTTCTCTCAACTTTCTTTATGCTTGTAATCTCTATCAGGTGCTATTTGGATTTTTCCCTCTATGTTTGGTATCACATTTGTATCACATATGTATCACGATCACATATGTACGCCACCGTAGTTTCATTATAATTTGTAATTAAAGCAAAAATCTAATTTAAAATTGTAACAAAAACAAATATAGTCTCGTACGTTAAAATAATTGTGTAGTATATAATACTAATAAATAACAATGAATTAAAAATGCAATAACTTTTAAATTTAAATATTATGTATGAATTATAACTCCTTGAAGCCTGTCCTGTATTTTTCTAAGTTGGTAACAAAATTATGCTGGCTTGCACTATACGTATACGCCTCATTAAGAGAGATAAACATATACACGTTGCAAAGGTGCAAGGGCATGCGACACATGTCATTCAAAGTAAATTTAACACGCGTCACGAGATTTAACAAATCAGTCACAAGGAATCGAGCCGGTGGTGAACAGTGCCTCATCCTCATCTCGCCACCAGTAAACAATGTTCGCAATTATCTATGAGTTTTAATAATTTCTATCCAATTAAGTAGTAAATATGTTCCTAAACTTAATACATACAGTGTTGTGGTACTGTATTCATTACCTTTACTCAATATTTTCCTATATCAAGGTGAATTATAATGGAATCAAAAGAAATTTAATTCAAAAAAAGTTTAAAGGACCCATAAAGGTGCTGGAATATATCGAAGAGCACACAAAATCATTAGAAAAAATACCAAAGCACCTCAGCGTATTAATAGGAAACGAAGATCCGTCAGTTAAAGATTTATCCAAATTAATAGTCTGGTCAATTGCTTCCGGGATTTCATTTATAAGCTTCTATGATATGGAAGGTATAATATTTTATTTGGTTAAAAATTTGAATTAAAACATAAAAATTTTAGGCAAATTAAAATCTAATGAGGAAAAGTTGCAATTGGAAATTGAAAATGATTTAATGGAAGGATACCACATAATTTGGCACAAGGGCACGCTAAACGGCTACAGAAACGGATACAGCGGGAAAAAAATACATGTAAAATTGTTGTCGGCTTCAGATGGACGTGAAAAAGTAGCTGATACTTGTAAACAATTGATAAAATCTGATACAATCGATATAGACACTGTCGATGCGGAATTAAACAAACAGTTTCAATTTCCTGATCCCAATCTGGGTTTGTATTGTGGAACCTATTTTAATTTGCGTGGATATCCTCCGTGGCAGATACGTCTGACTGAATTTTTAATGTTACAATCACATCATAATCTTAAAGTGGGTATATTTATTGATGCTTTGAGGAGATACAATAATTGTGACGAGAGATTTGGAACATGAGGCATTTACATTGTACATATATTTTTAAGACTAGCACTAAACTGTATAAATAAATATTTATAAGGTGATTTACGTTATTAAAGTGGAATAGCCTTGAATTGTTATCATTATTATAATTATCGTTACTTGTACATAATATTTGGTACCTCATTTGGTTGTTGAATAATAAAAATAAAGATGTAATTAAATAAAATAAAAAATTAATTTAGAAACAATTTTGTGTGACGTTATGCAACTAAGTAGGCATCAAATTGGTGTACGTTTAGTTGCCTATAATGCAAGCATTTAAAAAAGAACTATTTGAATTTTGTAAACTGAGTAATAAAACTTGTTTGTTTTTGGATTCAAATTTAAAAACTAAAATAAAGTTAAAGTTATAAACAATGAACTTGCAAACTGTTTGTAATCATAGATTATTATAATCAAGCAAAATACGTAGTAGCAGTATTCACATGATATGATATGCTGCCATAGTAGCTTTCTATTTACCATTTAAGTAAGCCAAGCCGACCTCGGTGGCGTAGATGTTGGAGATACTGCTTACAATGCTAGGGATCCCGGGTTTGATTCCCGGCTAAGGCGTGTTTATTTAGTGGTCGTTATATTTATTAAGTAATTATCAATGCAAGCATTATTAGTTTTAATAGCTTAAAAATAATAATAGATTAAAATTACAAAGACGATGGCTAAATGATCTACGTTCACTGAATTATATTTAACTGGAATTATATCGTAAGCGGCGCAGGCAAAAAACAACGAGCCTCATTGTTAGAGCGAGATGCCTGTGCACGATGCGATAACCTCTTACTTTGATGCATTGTGTCAAACGGGAGCGCACGGCAATACTATATGGTAGTATTTGTATTTGTTGCGTTTTACCCAACTGGCCTTTGCCGTCGAGGACCTTCAGTCGTGTTTATGTGTCATGTATGTGCTGAGTTAAGGCTTTGCCTCCGATATCTAAAGAGCCCTTAATTGTTTCCCAAAGGCGAAAGGTACTTACCTATATAATCGCGTTATGCGATCATCCATCCAAGTGCTCCAATTCAATCCAATTTGCCGTGTCTAACATTGCTTAGCTTGCATCAATAATATATATTTTATTAAATAATAATTAGATGATGATATTTTATTTCTGTGCCTATAGTGGCATCCAGATAAAAATATTACTCTTTACCGGCAACTTATAAGAGAATTAAAAATATTTTATAGGCATAATTTCAAATTATTGATGAAGTGATAGAACTCGACGGAGACTAGATAAATTTTTGGTATTTTTGCACGTACCTGTTGTATTAAATTATTAATATAAATATA
>JARJEC010148594.1:0-12677 GCA_030264575.1 Tachinus sp. AB-2021 | reverse complement strand
TTTTTTTCCTATTTCTGCACATTTTTCAACATTTTGTAATTCTACCTAAACATCCTTTTGTTGGTTTTGATATACTTAAACAATTTCTAAAAGTTCGAATTTCTTCTTTTTTTATTTCTCACAATTTAATTTTTTTTTCATATTCTGTGTTCGTTTTTAAACAATTTACAATATTTTTGACAATTTCTTCAACGATAAAGAAATCACGTAGGTTCACAGCATCATCACAACATCTGCACTCGATTGTTGCTGCATGTAGCAACATTGAATTTTGAATAAGTGATTATTTACTTTTAACTACATTTTAAGATTAATTTGCCAGATTGGCGTTGTAAAACTAGTTGCCTGTGGGGACTTAGTGTTCCAGATGGAATTCTGGTATCTTTGTATTCTTCCTACAAGAAAAGGCGTATAACCACTTACTCTGACTATATTATTATTTTTCGGTGGCGTTACTCATTTAATGCCACGTGGAAATCACGTAGGAGCACTGATAAGCTCTATAGGAGCAAAACATATGATGCATTTGGTTTTTAACGCTTGTAGCATTTTTGATTTGAATAGTTGATTATTAACATTTATACAATCTTTTAAGATTTTTTTGTCAGATTGGCGTTGTGATATTGGTTGCATGTAAGGATATATAGTGTTTAAAATGGATGTCTGGTATTCTTCCTATAAGAAAAGGCTTATAACTGAATAGTTAGAATCAATACTCGAGACTGTATTTTTAATTTTTCTTAACTTTTTTGGAATTTTACGAGATATTTTGTATTTTGCGCTTGTCTCATGGAACAGCCTATGGAATACTACAATATTTCAAAACGGTGAATCACAGAGACTATTCTTATTTAATAAAACAAACAGAAAATACTCAAAAGGTAGTCGCAAATAAGTTAAATCTAAAGGCTTTTTAACTAACAATGTTAAGCTAGCTTATATAAACTTATATAGCCTTATGGAACTTTTAGATCTTCTCTAATTATGGCATAGCTATCATATGTCATATCAATTAGTAATATAAATAATAAAAAACGATTTTGGGAAACAAGTTTATTGATTTGCTTTGGCAATTAATTATTTATCTTATGCTTGTGCAAATTTTTATAATAAATTTTTCGTTGTTTTATAATCACGGTATTCTATTATTAGTACATAAAATGTAGCCAATAAAATACTGTATTTAAAAAGTAAACAAAATTAAATATAAAAAATTAAACAAATTAGAAAAGCCTAACGTATTTTGTATTTGGTCTGTTGAAAGAAAACGCAAAAGAGAAAACAAACAAAAATAGATAAAATAAATAATAAATGTAGCTTAAGACTCACAAAACAGCATTCCACAAGGCACGCGCCTATATACTCCCCTCAGATTTGTCGGTAGAAGAAAGATTGAATATAAAGAACATGTCAAATGAAACAATTAGTAAAGAAGGCAAGATAGAAAACAGAGACACTAGACACAAGGAAAAAAATTAAAAATAGGCAAAGGAACTAACAGCAAAATTAAAAGAATAGGTTGGGACAATGCAAGAAGCATTATACACGACAAATACTAAATGAACATGCAAGCATTTAAAAAATATTATGAAAAGATTTCAAAAAAGAAAAACCATATGCAAAAGGCAGTGGAACGATGATAATATACTACTAGAAAAGGTATTGAAAATTTAAATTCTTTAACATGCAATTATTATTAATGTATTTATGCCTGACAGACAAAAATAAATAGGCTGCATTTACTAACTTTGTAACGACATTGTTGAGGAACAATATTGAGGAGTTTGAAACAATAGATAAACAACTAAGCTGAATTATACTAAGTTCGGAAAACTAAATAAGTCAAAGACAAAAAAAAATAAAGTAAAGTTTATAAGGAGAGATGAGCCAAGATCAGCAAGTATTGCTGCGACTAGACTGCGTGAATTCCTAATTCAGACTTGAACCACATTAGACGGCAATGACAAGGATAATTTCTCAACCGAACTAGCGCAGAAAAATATTATAAATTTGCTTGAAACACACTACAGAAATATACACAATAGACGCAACACCTTTAATTTTATTATAATATATTAAAATATAAAAAATTAAATATCAGTTTCATATTTTTATCAGTCTTATTTATTGCCCTCAAATTGTCACGTTTTTAGAATCTTCATTTTTTTGAACTAATATCTCATTATAAAAGATTTCATTACAAAACTGAAAAATATTGCTAGAATGAGTAGGAGTATGGGCTAGTAAGATTATTTCAAATTTCCACTAAAAATGTTACTAATATTATACGGTGGTTTTAAGTGGTTTCTTTAAAACAAAAATATCTATTCTTGCAATTGGGATTAGTATTGCATTTACATTACCTTAGTACTATAGACGCTATTAATTGAATCCAACTTCTTAGCCCTGTATTAATTATCATTAATTTCGGCACAAAACCCCCAATATAATAACTTTTATTGTCAGCTACATAATTCTAACTAGTACATAACAGACTATTCCACATTTATATATGCCAACCAAAGTAATTTAGCACAACATTATGAAAGAACGAGATAGATATTGGCTAGCGTACTCTGTGTTACTGTTTTGTCTACCCCAAATTGACATGTTTCTTGGTATGTATAGACAAATAGAAGCAAGGGTTGGCAGATATCTACATACAAATGCCATACTAATTAAATTAACCTTGTATCAAAAAAGCAAATACAGCAGAAAGTGCTAACACACTTTAGTACAATATAGATATAATAAATGCGCAAAGAAAATTATTGCATAAGAAATAAAAACAAAAAAGACGCAGATATTACAAAGCTACATTTAGAGTGTAATATAAAAATAAATTAAAAAAACAAATATCCGACAGAGTGGCATATCCAGCCAATTGCAAATGTTTGCACAAGTTAAGCAACGATCAGAACTTAGATGAATGACGGCATAGCCCAGTTTACTAGTACCATTTGCCATTGGAAAACAATTAATGGCGCTCTATATACTGCAAACATATTTCTAGAGTAATAAACCTTAGCGCAATATACAAATACATACACAAACGCGGTTGAAGAATCTCGAAGTTGATGGCCAGTTAGGTAAAACCCAAGAAATACAAATAATACTCTTTTATATAATTAATTAGTAAAGCAATATACAGAGTGCCTAAAAAATGTCGCATGGTCAAATATCTCGAGAAATACACATCTGACTGCAAAAACGATAATCACGTCGTTTTTCCACTTTCATCCAAGGGGGTGAGCTGAGTACCACCAGCTCACGCAACAATAAAAGTACAAAAGTTGCATATTTTTCTCAGTAGAATCCGAATCTACAATAACAAATTGGGGACCCTATTTATGATTGCAAAGTTATCCTCAGATCACGTCCTCGTGGATGTAGAAAATCGAGATTACTATCATTGACTTAATCAGCTTAGTAAAAAATATTAATAAAACGTAATTATTGTTTTTGCAATCTGCAGAACTTTTTAGACATCCTATATAGAATACAATGATCAATGACAAATCATTATATCATTATAATTAACCACTAAGTAGTTTTGAACGAAAAGATGGTCTTTCATTCATCTATTTGAGCAGTTGCTAATAGGAAGCCAGTAATTAGCCGTCGCAAATTATTCAAAAAAACTTGCGATTATGCCTCTAATTAGTATATATTTATACAAAACCTTAAAATGTGTTAAATGCTCAAAGAAAGTTGAATGGGGCAACCAAAAATCAACCATTCATAAAATTCTATAAAATTTCGGTATGGTACAGAGTGTAAAATTCTACAAAAGTTTGTAAAGTTACATAAAAGAACTGGCACCCACTAAATTTAATAATAAAATTTTAACTCTAATAACAACAAAGTTTTTACACCACTAAAGAATAATACAAATTAAATAAATAAAATCTTTATTCTGTTGCTCCAACGTCAAACTCCTCCTATAGTCTAGGTCCAAAATACATGGGAAAAATCTTGGAAAAAGGTAATAAACCTGGAAAGAACTTCAATAAAGAATAATAAACCAAACATAATTATTTGCATTTCTTTTAAGTTATGCTAAACAATTTGTCCTAATTAACCTGTATTCTATTTGTTATAGTCTTAATAGCTAGTTTCAATATTTGATGTCCGAATATGGTGGAATTCAACAATATTCATTCTAAAATTTATAAAATTAACTTTTCTTATTATATTTGTGTAGTTTTAATTTTCAGAATTAATAGTGTGAATTAATAATGTACATAAAATAATACTGTTTTAATTTTAATTTTTTGTTATGAGTAACTGTAATTATTTTGATTTGTCATGGATTGGTCCACGAATATATTTATATTTGTATTTTGAAAATAAAGAAATATTATTATTTCGATAATTAAATAGTTATTTAAATTATTAGCATGTTATTTAAATATAATTTAATTTTAAGGTATTGGTACCAAAAACGAAAGTTAATTTTATATATGCTTTATGTTAAGTTTTATTGGTAAACATTAGTAAATTGTTGCAGATATTTACCACTAACAATTTATTAAATGTTTAATAATTGTTAATTTCAAACGTAAATAAAATGTAACATAGTTTTTTAATTGGTGCAATTACATTAACAACATGTAATTTATTAGTAAGTACCCAAATACTTAATGTATGAAAAAGGGTTACTAAATAAAATTAAGTTAGTTTTACACACTAATTAACTCAATTCACATTTTTTTAGCATTGTGCACAAATTGATAAATAATACTCGTGTTTATTCTATTCACTCAGTTTCTGCGTTCTATTCACTTGTTTCAACACATCTTATACAAAATAGAATCAATTTAGCTTTAAGAAAGCGGAAAAGGAAACTATAAATAAATTTAATATGATGCTTGTACGAGGCAATTAACATAAACATTATAGAGTAGCGGAACCTAAGCGATTTGTGGTGTTGTGTTACATCAACAAAAATCCATTTCACGTGTAATCGTTTTATTCGTGTTTAGTGTCGGATTGCTGGCAGCGTTTTCCATACACATTTAACACAATCGGTTTGCGGCGGAAATTGTGGCCGCATTTCCCAATTAAATACCTGCATTTACTAGGAGCAAAGCGGCCAGACGAAAATATGTTTCAATTCGAATGGCGTCGTAATTAAAAAACGCTTCTCGCCAAATTGTGTGTTCGCATAGTCGACGTGCATCTTGCTATAGGACGTGTCAAATTGCCAATGAAATTAGGAAATAAAATGTTCTAGTTGAAAACCCATTTTCACATTTTCTGTTAAAATATTCTATAAGCGTCGACGTATTAAGTGTTCAACCCTTAATGCCACAAATTATTCCATGTTATTATCATATTTATGTTGTACAAGTTTTTATGCAACAAAAGTTTCATTTACTGTTGTATAATGAATTATTTAATTAATTTCCATGTCAGCCAATTTTCCGTTCCAGCAACTGTCTGCACAGTCTGCTAACTGTACCCGAAACTTTCCATAACCTGAATTTTCCACATGATGATAAGCTTTGGATGATTAAAATGCTAATTGCAGTACCATGTAATTTACTTTAAATTGACAATATTGACTGCTTCATTATTGAACTCAATTCTCCTTTCCGACCCGCATTAGCAGCCGGTTAGCAAATATTTGCAGCATAATTTGTGGAAGTGAAATAGTGGAGCAGGAAATAAAGTGAAGTAAATACGAGGCTTGCCGCAAATATTTTACCATTTGAAGTCGACCAAATAAAGTCATTAGCTTTTGTTACTCAATTACTTATTTAACATAATGCTAATGATTTAATATTGAAATAACAATATTAAAGAAATTTTATGAAAATGAAGTAATATTAGGAGCCGTTAAATTTGATCCTAATTTTATATTTAGAACGGCAATGAAATTAGTGTTGCAAAGATCGAACTTTCTGAATTTGTAATCTGCTGACACTTTAATGATGATGTAGAAAATTGTATGTAAATTTGTAGATGGCAATGATAAAAAATAAAATCGATTGTGGTGTGCTAGCATATACGTTTATTTTATGTTGCAGGGCAGGTGCGTGATGTTAATTTAAGTTCTGATTTGTTTGTCCCGATTAAATATTTCCTTCTATATACTGTTTCTATATATATAAATTGCAATATATTGGAAATTGAGCCGATTTACGCAAACACAATATGATGCCTAGATGTGTGCTTTGAAATTATTTTATTGTTTCAATGTTGATATGTAGTATCCACATGTATTATTTAATTTGAAACACATTTTTCGAAAATAAAATTAATTAGGTAACCAGTAAATACAAACAAAAAATATGATTAAATATTATGCTATATATATACGACAATTTTTATTCTTTCAACTTGATTATCATTCATCTTTTTTAAAGAATTTAATAAAATTGTAACTTTCGGACACTGTTTTCTTTAAAGACGTAAATTATTCAAGTTTAATTTTTGGTGTTGCTGTGTTGCTGCAAGAAAGCAACAAAAATAATGCAACCTTAAATATTTTAATTGACACTTAAAAAAGTTCGAACCAAACCGTAACCAAAACAATAACCAAAACGAACCCGCCCTAATTCTCTTGAATTACAAACCCGAACCGAACTGTAGACTGAAAAACAAAAACAGCATTTCTGAACCGAACCAATTAGTTTAAACCAGTTTGAACCAGTTTTTAGCGGTTTTATGTTATTATTTTAATTATTTTAGTGTAATTACAAATTGCAATTTGCTGTAAAAATTTACTAAATATGTAAATTTTGATCAAACAAAAATAAAATTTCTAAAAAAACTTTAAAAATTATTACTTATGACAAATGAAATCAAACAATATTAACTTTTATAAAGAGGAGAACAACAGAAAAATCTACAATTGATACTTAAAACTAAATAAATTACAGTTTATAAAAAAATGTGATTTATTGCAGGTGTTTTCGACTCACTAAACGTTTAAAATATTTTAATTTAATTGTAATAATAATTTTGCGTTTTTGATATTTATAGATTTTATGAATTAGTTTTATTGATCTCTATAGTTTTTAATTTTTTTCATTTAATTTTCATAAGTTTTCTCCTATTTTCTTACAAGTTTTATAGTCAATTTATCAAATTATACAAACATATGTTTAGTTTTTTTACTACTTGGCAATTTTCTATTTTTTGTATTTTAATCACTTTCCCCCAATTATCGTTGTTGTTTATAAATTTCTTTTTATTTTTATTTGTGTTAAAAGTTTCTTACTATTTTCATAATTCTTCATTAATTTTTTGCAAACCATTTGAAATTTATAAAAAAAAATTAATTTTTTATTTAATTTTTATCAATTTTTCACAATTATTGTTAATCTCTATCAATCTTCGTTTTTTGCAACATTAATTTTTGTTCAGATTTTATGCATTACTAATATTATTACTTTTTATCAATATTTATCAATTTTCACATAGTCTATTTAGTTTTAATCAATTTTCTTACAATGATCGTAAATTGATTGGTAAAAATCAATAACACACGAGAAAGTTTCTAAACAAATTCAAGAAAATAATGTAAGGTTATAAAAATTTAACACAGATGAAAAAAATTTTGATTAATTTTCACGATTTTACATTGTTTTGTTCAAATTTTTCATCAAATTTCTTTTGTTCTATTTATTATGACATTTCATATGGTATGAAGTATAATTATTAAATAATTACTACTCCATTACTAAATTTTAAAATAAATTTTTAAAAAATTCACCTTTGGCGAGAATGGAATCCACAGCCGTTAGATTTTTAAAACATTTATTTCAAAATGGAGTA
The DNA here is from genome assembly GCA_030264575.1 of Tachinus sp. AB-2021. NCBI lineage: Eukaryota > Metazoa > Arthropoda > Insecta > Coleoptera > Staphylinidae > Tachinus > Tachinus sp. AB-2021. The sequence continues at coordinate 4,892 of JARJEC010148594.1, read as the reverse complement.
ATGGTTTAGTAATTATTTAATAATTATAATATTATTATTTTAACTTGGTTCAATTAACAAGAAACGAAACTAATTATTATTTACAATATTGTATCATATGAAACAAAAATGTTTGTACGTGTTGTATTGTATACACTAGACATACACACAATTGTGTATTTGTATGTATTTTGTTTAATATAAATAATGAAATAAATGATTCATAAATTCACTTTAACGTGGTTAAAATACATAAAACCAATTGAAATTATGAATATTGATTGAGAATATGAGTTAATAAGTTATAAAAATTTTAATAGTAATATATTACGTGCATTAAAAATTATCGAAAAGTTTTCTTGAAAAGAATATGGTTGCCTATAAACTGCATATATTTATTTTGATTGTAATTTGAACAATAGTAATTAACAAAGCGTCGTGTGCACTTTGACAATAAAATTTAAATTAAAATAAATTAAAGCTGTTTCATAAAAGCAACTATGTTTTGAATGCAAACTTTTCTAGATAATTTTTACTACAAATAATATACTCAAACTATTTTCCCAGCATTGCTCTATAAAATTTGTTTAAATTAATTAAACTAATTTCTAAAAAAAAATTTTTTTTTAAATTATATCCGTGCTATGAAACGGTGAATATCCGTATCTTATCAGCCGCAGCCTAAGTTTCCGCGTGTATTGTGCTAGTATAGATTAGACATAAAATAAACATATAAATAATAAAATAAATGATTCAAAAATTTACTTTCACGTGGTCATAGAACATAAATCCAATGTTAATTGATATACCTCAGTAGCTCAATTGGCAGAGCATTGAACAGTTAATTCAAAGTTTGTGGGTTTTATCTCTACACGACGTGAATTTTTGAAACATTTAGTAGAGTAATGCCGTAGTAATTATTTAATAATTATAATATCGTATTATTATTATTTAAATCAGAATTCAACAAAATTTGATTAAATTATTCAGATGCATTAGAAAAAAATATTTATAGTAACAAATAATAACACTAAGTAAGACATAAAATAAAATTTAATTGTTTATGTGTGTAAAAAAACGTTTCGGAGACATTCAGCGAATTTTACAAAATAAATTAATAAATCAGTCATAAATAAATCGATATGATAGAAATATTGAAAATAATATTTATTTACAATTTTTAAATGATTGAAGATGTATTTTAGCATGTAGTTCATGATAATTATTTAATAATTAGATTATTCTAACTTCAAGCTCCATTTAATAATTTAAAAATTGCAAATAAATATTATTTGCAATATTTGTAGCATATTGGTCGACGCCAACATTTTTATGTGTATTGTGCTAGAAATAGACTAGACATGCACACAATGTGTATATGTAATATATGTATAACATATAAATAATGTAATAAAAGATTCAAAGTTTTTTTTTGCCACGACACTGTTATAAGAATATAAACTAGTTTCAGTTACAATAGTATAGTCCACTTGTTTTAACACTGCTCAGACGTCATTAATTCATTTTATCTTAAAAAATACATCTATAACTTATCAACAACCACATACAAATAAAAAATAAATTTAAAAAAATATTATTTTACATCAAATAAATAAACTAATTATCTATTGCCAAGTTTCTTCTTTTTTGAACCGATTTCATTCATTCTATGCCTCTTCTATTGCCGTTTAAAACTTTCATAATTTTCATTTCTTCTTCTCTCATCTCGCTACAATCTTTCAGCATATGTTCAATTAGTTCATTGGCCTCTCCGCATATCCTGCAAACTTTGTCTTCTTCATCCATACAAAATTTTGATACATTCTCCTCATTTTACACTCAAATTTTGCAATCTTTTTCTCATTTTTACTAAAACTCATTTTCAAAGTACAGAGTTTGCCAATGAGTAGGTTATAAAATTATCGCAGTAGTAAAAATATAATGGCGTGAACCTTGTATGTCAAATCATGATTAACATTATAAATCTGAGCATGAAGCACAACCATCATAATATTTTGTTTCTGTCCTACTTACGTCTACGTCTCCTACCTATACGTCTTTGCAAATTGCAAAATGTCAGTATATCTATACTCAGACGACGTACGTTATAGCATACTTTCTTTTTCTGACGCATTTCATTTATTTTATCATAGTCAATGCGCTTGTCATTAATCAAAGGACTCGTTAATAACGTCAGATCAGTTAAAACGAACAGACTGTACACCTCCTATCCGATGTAAATTTTTGAAACATTTATTTCAAGATGAAATAATAGCGTGGTAATTATTTATTATTAATATTCTAATGTCATAAAATAATAATATAAGCTCTACAATTTGCAACAACGCATTGTAGGAGGGCAAAGATAATCCTATTTTTGGTCTTACTGATATTCATATCTTCATGTTTGTTTCTATCACCGTGTGATGATGACCAGGTAATTGGTCAAAACAAGAGCGGTTTAATAAATATTTTCGTGATAAGTTATATAAATAGTTGTTTTGTTTATAAAAATGCAATATCACATAGTAAAGGCTACCACTATTCTATTTTTAAAAGTCGTATTGAACACACCTTCTATCGGATAAGAAGTAAAATTGTAGGACTCGTTTACTGTTTGGATGTTGCGTACGCATAAATGAACCTTATAATTTAGATTGGAATTCCGAAATCAGCGTCAAAATGTCCAGGTGTGATAAACCTCTGGCGTTGGCGACCAGAGATGACTGATAAGCTGACGTTAAATAAATAAACTAAAATTAAAATCATTGTACCTTAAGAGACAAAGGCTGCTAGATTTACTTAAAATACTCTTACATAATTTTAGCGCTGCATTTTTTTTGTAATACTCAATATATTTCATCAAAACATGTTTTCTTAATCAGAGCATATTTCTGTGTTTTATATTATTCTATATGTACTTCAGGAATAATTGTTTTATCTAAACGATTGTTTTATGTATAAATATTGTATTTCATTTAATTCATATTAACTTCACTTTGTATATTATATATATGTGGTGATTTATACACAACTGTCCTTTTCTATTTTAATGTAGGTATCGACCTAGACTGACATATTCAATTAGACAAATCTAATGCATATTTAATGCATTTAAATAATTTGTATCACGTCTTTAACATATGCTTTTTATATATTTAATATGCAAATTAAATTTGAAACAATCATTTAATAATATAGCAAAAAATATAATTGGTCAATTAGAATTTAAAAATTTATATTATTTATATATTTAATTAAAATATAAACTTATGTTTTTTATAAATTTCATTTTTGAACTGCATTCAATCAATGCTTATATTTTGACGCCATTACCTTAATTACGCTTAAGTTGTTGTATATACCTATTGATTATATTCGGCATCTTAATATTATTATTTACCTTCGCATAATGTATTTAATTTTCTTTGTTAGTATATAAATACTTTGTCATTTATTAATAGTTGGTAAAGTCAACAAACAACATGAATTATGCGAGTGTATTAACGCGATAGCATTTTCATCCACACATATTAATTAAATGTTCAATTATTTTGAATCTCGAAGGAAATAGATTTATGATGAAAATATAATTTAATGCCAACAGTAATTAATTTAGATTTTACAATTACTTGTTTGCAGATTCGGTAGAATTTGTTATTGTACTGTGTTGCTGAGAGCAACAGCTCATATTGATTAATTACTAAATATAATATTTTGAATTCCAATTTAGGATATTATATTGAAATTTCATAAAAAATTGTGATATTAAAAAAATTATAATACATGAATATTTAAAACAATTTTTTAAATTTAAATAGGACCTTAATCATTAAATCAGATTATCAGAATTATGTTCTCATTAATCTAAGTAGCAAACAAAAGAATTGGTATTCATTAAGGCTTTACTAATGTTAAATTCTATACTGTATAATTTTAATGTTAAACGTTTATGTTAAATCTATTGATATTAATTCGAGGTTATAATATGTATAACATCCCATAGAATTTAAATTGAAATGTATGGAATCGGCTTTATTTTGTAGAGGTTTATGAGAGAGAGAGATATTGCTATATTCCCTGTAAAGGCTTATTAGCATGTCTCGACTTTAAAATAATCAAGTTTTGAATACGCAATTCAAAGTTATGTATAAATATTGATGTAAATTTTAAAAAGAAAATAAAATAAATTTTAATAATTATTTATAGTAAATTTATTTAATGAATAGTCGAAAAAGCAGTAGAACAATCAAAATTTCTAAAAGAAATAATATATATATATATATATATATATATATATATATATATATTGCTGTTGCTACTTTTATTATTAACTGTTTTAAGTTTTACATTGTTATGTGCAAAATAATATCTTGAAAAAACATTACATTGTCTAGTTTTATAATAAATTAGCTAAAACGTTCTATCAAAATAGAAGAAACATCAGGATTCTATAAAACCCTACTTTGAAGTTCATTTTAATAAAAAATTATAAGCTTTCTAACTATAATATTATAAACGAGAGTTACACTCCTTTACTAGAACAAACTACAAACTTACAATTTAATAAAATACCTTATGTTTTGTTTCTTGAATGCTATAGTTGAGGGACCCTTGGAAATTAAATCTGTGAGGTTCCAGCATTATTGCGTAGAACAGCCCCAAACATATGAACATAAACTATATAATATTACAGTTGCTAGCACAGCTACAGCTACTTAGTACCAATGTAATATAATTTTAGCCCTCTAACTTTGAATTTAGCATTTTCGTTAATCAGAGATTTACAGTTTAAAACCAATTGGGATTCTATGGAAATTAGTAACAGATTTTTAAGTTTTATTTGTCTTATCACTTCTCCAGAAATGTTTATGAGTTTTTATTTTTGAAAAACTTCTTTATCCAGTAGCCAC